>CM064963.1:105574705-105721920 GCA_032847665.1 Solanum chilense | reverse complement strand
CTCGCAATGCATGAATTTTCTACGAGGTATGGAATCTTCTCGCGATGCAGGAATATTGACTCTCGATGCATGAATATTGACTCGCGATGCATGAATATGAACTCTCGATGCATGAATTTTCTACGATGCGTGGAATTGACTCTCGATGCATGAATATTAACTCTCGATGCATGAATATTAACTAGTGATGCATGAATTTTCTGCGAGGTATGAAATCTTCTCGCGATGCATGAATTTTCTGCGAGGTATGAAATCTTCTCGCGATGCAGGAATTTTCGCAATGCATGATTTTTTGCGATGCATGATTTTTCGCAATGCATGATTTACGCGATGCATGATTTTTCGCAATGCATGATTTACGCGATGCATGATTTTTCGCAATGCATGATTTATGCGATGCATGATTTTTCGCAATGCATGATTTACGCGATGCATGATTTTTCGCAATGCATGATTTACGCGATGCATAATTTTTCGCAATGCATGATTTTCGCAATGCATGATTTTTAACGAGGCCTGGATGGCTCGATAATGTTCCAACTGTAACGAGGTGGATCGCTCGATAATGTTCCACTGTAACGAGGTGGATAGCTCGATAATGTTCCAACTGTAACGAGGTGGACGGCTCGATAATGTTCCTGTTTTGACTTGTTAAAGAAGTCCAACTTCAAATGAATTTTTGAGACCCTCTCAAAAATTCTGTCCCAGTTTCCAGTATGAGGAGAAATGAAAATCTTACTGGGAATATGACCGAGCCGTTGTGGCGCCTACGTATCCCGTTGGAGCAGGAATTAGGTCAAACGTAGTTCAGACCATAGAATTTTGGTCTTCTGTTTTGACTCGTTAATGAAGTCCAACTTTCAATGAATTTTTGAGATCCTCTCAAAAATTTTGTCCCAGTTTCCAGTGTGAAGAGAAATGGAAATCTTACTGGGAATATGACCGAGCCGTTGTGGCGCCTACGTATCCCGTTGGAGCAGGAATCAGGTCAAACGTAGTTCCCCTTGTGGATGATGAGTGCTGCAAAGAACCTGAAAGATTATCAGTAGAAAATGCACAATATGAACATGATGGAATATGCCAATGGTATCTTTTGCTATATTGAAAGCCTAAAGACAAGACATATCACATTTTGGGATGGACAATTCAATGAAGTAAAATAGGTATCTCACATATATAAGATTAACTTAACAACACCTTTTATAATGAACGACTCAAAAGACCATTTTTTTTTTAATCTTTTTTTTTTTTTCAAAAATAAAAATACGATGAGATAGTCAAATCTTCACCACGATTGGTACCAACAGTTAAGATTGCAGGTAAATCTTTTTTTTTTTTTTTTTAAAGATTGAATTAACGTAATTCCTACAGCTTCAAGTGGTACCTCAAATATACTTAAGGATTAACAAGATCCGTTCATCTTGTTTCAAACCAAGATTTTGATTGTATCAATCCTCATGCTTCAAGTGCCCTCACGAAAAATACTAGTCCTATTTCACACATATTTGAAATATTTGATTATAGGACATTTTTCAAAGTGAACTCACACTCACAAGAATGTTCAATGTACACAACTGTGATACCATATGCTTGACCCTTATGTAAATCTCCACTAATGTGAGAACATTTGGAATGAGATCATGTAGGGCTTGTAATTGGCTTGTAACGTAGGCTTAGGGATGGGTAGGATATTTATTTGAGATAAAAGTGACTGAATTCCGCCTTGAGCGTCACAAAGAATTTGTGCTCTTAATGATTGGCACGCCTTTGACGTCAGATCCTCTTCATTGTTCTCCGCCATCTCAAATTCTTTTGAATTCTCATTTTTATCGCTTTTCCCTTTTCTTTTTTTTTTTTTTTTTTTTTTGAGCTTTCATTTTTGAGCTTTTTTTTTTGTGTGTGTCTTTATTCGTTGGAGCTTTTCTTTTATTCACTTCTTCATTATAATAATTTTCCCTTTTGTTGGAGTATTTTCCTTCCAACCCTTCACTGATCCTGTAAAGGAATCTTTATTTTTGCCTTTCTTTATTTTTTTTTCACTTTTTCTCTAGAGTCTTTGCTTCCTTGATTTTGAGAGACTCAATATCTTTGCTTTTGAAAATTTCAAACATGGATCTCCTCTTATAATTCACACATTCTTTGTGCACTCAAGAAGGTTGGGCCAAGAGAGGATAGTGCTCGTAAGCACTCAAAAGGGTAGTGGTTAAGATTTGGTTGTCCAAATGAAGGTTTCAGGCTCAAACTGGGAAAACTAGGGATTAATGTAATTTGGTAGGCTTTGAAAGGCACAATCGGGTCAAAAAAGTCCTACAATCCTTTCTCAAACCAAACATTACTCATGATTTCGCCTCGAAAAACATTCAGGTCAAGTTCTAGATCAACAGTGTAACACAATTGAACTTTGATCAAAATCTCACCACACCATGCACATGAAACATAAGGTTAATTTTATTCTTATCTTGATTGAATGCAAGAGAATTTTCAAGCATCACAAAAGTACAGATAAGAGGTACCGCGAGAATCTATGGTTTACCGCAAAGTCAATCTTTTCAATCATATCGAATATATTTACATGCTCTTAACCCAATAGGTCCCGACCGAGTTGAAGACATGACTCTAACAGTATGTACAAACAATTTATTATTATTTTTATTTTTGTTTTGAAAAATGATTATACCGAACCCAAGAAGGGTTGCCTACGTATCTCACCGAAATGAGAATCAGGTACGCGTAGTTCGTGCAAATATGACTTGGAAAATATGCACAAACTATTTTATGATCTTTTTTATTTTTTTATTTTTTTTGAAAAAGATAATACCGAACCCAAGAAGGGTTGCCTACGTATCTCACTGAAATGAGAATCAGGTACGCGTAGTTCGTGCAGATATGACTTGAAAAATATGCACAAACTATTTTTTTTTTTTAAATTTTTTTTTTTTTTTGGAAAAAGATTATACCGAACCCAAGAAGGGTTGCCTACGTATCTCATCAACATGAGAATCAGGTACGCGTAGTTCGACCGGATATAATTTCAAAAATATGCACAAACTATTTTTTATTTTTATTTTTTTTTGAAAAAAGATTATACCGAACCCAAGAAGGGTTGCCTACGTATCTCATTAACATGAGAATCAGGTACGCGTAGTTCGACCGGATATAATTTCAAAAATATGCACAAACTATTTTTTTTTTTGAAAAAAGATTATACCGAACCCAAGAAGGGTTGCCTACGTATCTCATTAACATGAGAATCAGGTACGCGTAGTTCGACCGGATATAATTTCAAAAATATGCACAAACTATTTTTTTTTAATTTTTTTTTTTTTGGAAAAAGATTATACCGAACCCAAGAAGGGTTGCCTACGTATCTCACCGAAATGAGAATCAGGTACGCGTAGTTCGACCGGATATAATTTCAAAAATATGCACAAACTATTTTTTTTTTTTTTTTTGGAAAAAGATTATACCGAACCCAAGAAGGGTTGCCTACGTATCTCACAGAAATGAGAATCAGGTACGCGTAGTTCGACCGGATATAATTTAAAAAATATGCACAAATTTTTTTTTTCTTTTTTTTTTTTTGGAAAAAGATTATACCGAACCCAAGAAGGGTTGCCTACGTATCTCACAGAAATGAGAATCAGGTACGCGTAGTTCGACCGGATATAATTTAAAAAATATGCACAAACAATTTTTTTTTTCTTTTTTTTTTGGAAAAAGATTATACCGAACCCAAGAAGGGTTGCCTACGTATCTCATTAACTTGAGAATCAGGTACGCGTAATTCGACCGGATAAGGCATATAAGAATTTAAAGATATAGACAACTCAAAGAAACTCCTAGGTCTAGCGCCACTAAAATTCGTAGTCATGAAGTTTTTTTTTTTTTCACCAATATATTTTATAGTCTCTTTATCGTCAATATTTATACTGCCTGTTGAATGTACCTACGAATTTTGTACAGTAATGATTTGTTGTACTCTTTTCGGATGTTTTCTTGGATTTTTGTCTCCTTCCAATTTTCACGAGATCCAGACATTGTTATGACCATCCCCGACTGATGTCGGGGACGGTATCCCTACAAAAATATGAAAAATATGTGAGAGCAAGACCATCATGCAAAATAAAAATAAAAATAAGTGGGTGTCATCTTATAATTAAATACTCCCCTGATTTATCGTTTTCACTTGATATTAACGTCTTGTGAAATACAAGGATTTGAATTGCTCTAATCCTCTTGTCTCTTGCGACTTCGAACAAATAATGATTTCTGGTTCAAACATAAATAAATTTTTCGCTGTGAAGAACAACTTAATGTAAAAGTGTTAGTTCCTGTACATAATGGATAATACAAAATATTGCACAAAAATGAATAAAACACATAAACACTGTTTTAATTAAGGACAAACTGAAACATATCACATAGCATACAAACAATTATTGCGCGTCCTATGCAAATATGTGACCCTTTTATGCCTAGGGTAGGCCTATCGATTCGAAGGATATACACGTCATTTGAAATGTTTCATTGCCCCAAAGCTCAAATTTATACAAATTTCATGAATAAAACTTAATGTGAATACATAATAGGGGAAATGTATACAAAATAATAAGTCCCACGGAGGGGTACGACCCTAAACAATGCCTCCACGAAAGATACTTCTTCTTTCTTGGCTTTTTGTAATCTTCAAATGCCAACATCTTCGAATAGGCTAGTAGCATATGAAGCTATTTCTTTAACTTATATAAAGTATAATCTAATCCTTACCCTATGAGACAATGATTTTTTCAAACAGCGTATACATCCTTCAAATTTAAACACATAAGTATGAACGTCCATTTAGGCCGTGGGCCGTTTTGGACTCAAGGTGGTCTTCTAATGGGCCCAACACGCCTTGGGTATTGAGTCATCTTAGTTCAAATGCGCTATTTTTGGGATTTTGCTTGGCTCTACGCTAGTTTACTAAGAGTGGGTTGTATCTATAATGGAAAAGGTAACCCAAGCGGACTACTTGGGCTGGGACAGTTAACGATCGTTGACTATCAAGTAGTCAACTACACTCGTCAGGGTGCCCCGAGAAAATCTTTGGTTAATGAACGACTGCGAACCCGCATAATCGTCCTTTAGTAGAGATGAAATAATTGTCGTTTGACGGAAAATATTATGTCATGAATGCAATGATAATATACACACAACAAGATAAATAATGAATAAATACAATATACAAATAATCAGCGAAATATAAAAATACAAGGTATAACATAATAATAAAGGAAAAATTTCCTCAATTTGAAAAAATAAATAAGTTCATATTGGTTAAAACCTCTAAAAGTCCCCAGCGGAGTCGCCATTCTGTTTACATCCCTACTCTGTCAAAATAGGGCGAAACGTCACGGCAACTCGAAAATAATTAATTGTTTCAATTTTAACAAAGTTTTAAAAATAAACGAATTTTGAAAGAGTCGCCACCTAATTTTAGGAAAACTAGGAAACCAATTATGATCTACGAAACCAATTTGATTCTAGGTAAGGGTTTAAATTATTCCGAAGGGAAGGGGTTAAGCACCCTTCGGAATCCACAATTGTGGTTCCCGACTGAATTTATTTTTTTTTTTAAATTGAGGAAGAATATAAAATAATATACAAATATACTAAACATGCAATAAACACAATAAAATAATAATCATCGGCCTAAAGTTTGCCAAACGTCAATATTCACAAAATAATGAAATAAAAATATAATTCGAACTTTTTCGAATAATTCAAGGAGAAACACCTCCGTGTACCTGTAAACACTTAGTAAAAGAGTTAGTGCCAAATAAATATAAATAAAAATGAATAACTCAAACAATAACTAAAAAAAATAAAAATTCGTCTTATTAACATGGGAGGCCTTGAAATCGACGATAATTTCTTCATCGGCCAATTCCAACAACTAAAATTATATATAAACTTAAATTATATTTCCGTCTACGAAAATGGAAAAGCCTCCAAAACCGACGGAGAGTTTTCTCATTGGCCACATTTAACAATTTTAGAATATATAAACTTGAATTAAAATTCCGTCTTTTAAAATGGGGAGGCCTCTAAACCCGACGGATAGATTTTTCATCGGCCCTTTCAACAACTAAAACATATATCAATTCACTTAAATTATAAGGTTAATTAACACAATTAAAATATGTAACAAAATTTCTCACTTGGACAATGAAACAAAAGAGCATAAAACATGCTAGAATAAGCATAAATAATATTTAAAGCTAATCCACTAAGGAACACTAATCAAGAGGACCAAAGTTAATGGCAATAATGATTATAATAAACAAATAGAAACCAACAATTAGAAATAAAATAAGATAAAGCAACGTTAAAGTAATAACCAACAATAGCTAAACATATAAATTTCCGTCTTTTAAAATGGGAAAGGCCTCTAAACCCGACGGATAGATTTTTCATTGGCCCTTTAACAAATATATTTAATATAACCTGAACATCAACAAAACATAACAAACTTATCCCAAGAGAATAGGGAAAACAACAACCAAACTAAAACAACATAATAATGAAATGGAAATAACAATAACATAATATATGAAAATTAAAAATAACATTAAAATAGGATAATAACAAAACCCTGAAAAGCTAAGATAGCAAATAGTTAATTAACAATTTTAAAATAATAATAATAATAAATAAACAAACATCAAACCGTAAAATAATACTAATATTAAAACTACAATAAACACAAATATTAATTGACTTTTAGAACTACATTAAACTAAAAAAACAAAACAAGCTACATATAATAAACAGAAAACATAAAAGAACTGGGAATTAAATAAAACAAGGCTAAGAAAAAAAATTTACCTGGTTCTGGGCGGCGAACCGGAACTACGAGTTTGAAGGCAACGACTCCACCTCCTCAACTCGAAAAACCACACAAACACTTTAAAAATTTTGAACTATGGGAACCAAGAATTCTCAAAAATTTATGAGTATTCTTTTGTTTTCCCTCCCTTTAAAATATTGAATGAAGTGGGTTTAAATAGAAACCCAAAAATCCTCAAAAAGGATGAAATACCGATGTGGGACTTTTTGCAAAAAATTGAAAATTGTTAGAGAAAAGATGTGGGATAGGAAGGTTTTTTTTTTTGTTGTATTTGACTAAAAAATGTATGAATTTTAAAATCATTGGATCAAAATTTGCTATTAAATAAATAAAGCTTCAAAATCACGAATTTTAAAAATGTTAGGCCAAAATTGGGTGTCAACAAATTAAAGTATTACTATCTATAGAAAAAAGTTTAAAAAATAATATTTAAATTTTTTTTCTTACCCCACTCCACCATTTCCTCCACGTACCCCCTCCCCCCCTCAAAAAAGAAAAAATTGGCTACTCCTAATTTTATTTTATTTTTACATTTTTCTCATTTTTTGTTAGCTATCATGTACAGATATATTCCTAGAAAACAAATTTATACTAGTGTACCAAATATAACATAAATAAGTAAAAAGTTACAAAAATGTCTTGCGGCGAAATAAAAAATATTCTCTATATGTATATATCTAACACAAAATGAGAAAAAAATTGAAAATGAAAGGTTAGATGGAATGGATAGAATTATTTTTTTTAAGTAAAATAATATCTAGATTGGTGTTTGGAGTGAATTAAGAAAAATATTTTACATTTTAATTTATAAAAGAAATAAAAAGAATTTGGATAATAATTTTGAAATTTTAACAATACTAATAATTTATTTAATTTTTGTCAAGGTTGAATGTTTTTTCGATGTGGAGCGTGATGTGATAATTTTTTAAAAGAAAAAAGAGAGTATTGCACACACCAGGATGAGGTGGTATAAAAGAGAAAAGTGTGTTTCTCAAACTAAAAAGGATAGTTTAGATATGAAACTCACCTTCTCAATAGTTTAGATATGAAATTCAATAAAAAAAGTATAGTCAGATGTGTTTTTAAAACTTTATCTCATAAAAAAATTGGAATTTCTTGATTACTCTATGAAGATGCAATAATTGGGGGGAATTTACCAATGAGATATCGAAACGTGGCAGTAAATATAGTTTACCAACATTGAGTTCGATGCAACAAATGGGGTGTTACACTCAATCATTTGATATGATATGTTCAACTATAAAGTCAATAATTTTCCCCACCTCAGCTATTTTAGCTTCTATACCAATTATCACATTATCGATTTCTAAGTTTCATCGTAAACCTAATTTGTTATGTCCAATTACATAAATCAATCATTCAATTATAGTGTAAGTAGGGTTTCTAACGTCACAAGCCGCAAATTAATATATCTCATAATTAATGTTATGTGTATGTATTACTTACACTAATTATCTTAGTAATAAAAAAAAAAAAAAGAGGAGTTTCATAAATGAAAACAAAAAAAAGAAAAAGATAATAATTATTTTTGGCATGGGAAATATTATTTCATCTTTCTTTTTTGGGCCCAAGACGACAATTTCGACATAGCTTATGTCACATGAATTTGGGATAATGACGAAATTACCCTTGCTTTAGGAGTCATAGTGGTAGTTAAGGTAGGGCAAAACAGTCAAATTAAAGAAACTATTTTGTCCTTGTCACTTGAAAGTATCCATTCTTATCTCTTCGAAACCTAAAAACGAAGATGGTCCAAATGATATAATAAGACTACGAAAGAAAGAAAGAGGGTTATCGAAAACACTTCTAAATTTAATGTGAATTATTAGTTTTATTTTTGAATTATTGATAGTTTTAAAAAAGCTCTTTACTTGATTAACTGAATTTAAATACACCCTAAATCTTGCAACACGAGTGAAATACACTTCTACATTAGTTAAAAGTATTTTCAATACTTTTTTTGGCTTATTATTAAGAATCTCATATTGATAAATATATCAAAAACGTAATTGAGTTTAATTAGTTAAAATAGAAGGATATTTTTTAGATTATCAATAATTTGAAATTTAATTTATAATTTGCACTAAATTCAGTAATATTTTTATGAATACTTTCTCACTTTCTTTTTTATTTGATGTGGGACTTCTTATCGGTACATTGTTTTTCGTGGATTCTTCGAAATTTTTATCACAAGTATCATCATTATGTTAGTAATTTACTTTGTTTCTATACAAATAAATTGATCACTATAAGTAATTCATTGCAGCTCAAAACAAAATAGTTAGTAGGTCAGATCTAAAACAGCAGTAACTTGGATGTAATAGAGGTTGATGTGTACGTATAACAATGTGGCTCTCTTTGTAAAGTAAATTAAATTGGCATTTCAATTAGGAGACATGGACACGAGATAGAATAGACAAGCCAATAAAGAGAAATAGTCCACATCTTGGATCTTTTTTCTCGCGCGATGTTCGAAGCTCACATTAGAGCTTCGATTAAATTTGAATCACACATTGTAGGGCTCATTTGGGTATGACGTTCCCAATAGGATTTTCTCCATACCTAGGGCTCAAACCTGAGAACTCTAATTAAATGTGAAACACTCTCACAAGTGCACCACAACTCATGTTGATCCACGTCTTGGATTTACTTGTCTTGTGTCTGCTTTATTATATTTTTCTTTGAGCAGATGAGTATGTTATGACATTTGAGGTTTGTTTTGTATGAAGGATAATATCAAACAGTCTTGAGATTAAATTATAATTCCATTTAATTTATTGTTTGATTGGTAAGTTCAGAATAACTTATCTCGAGATTAATAATTAGTATCGAAGTAAGTTATCCTTTCCTTTGGATGGTATTGTAATTCCGGGATAACTTAACTTGGATAAAATAAGTAAATGACAAAAATATCCCTCTACACTCTTTTTATATATCACTTTTCACATTCATGAAGAGTATTTTTGTAAACAAATAAATTACTCTTAAAATTTATTATTTTAAATACAATAAACTATACAAAATAATTACTTTATAACATAACTTATCTCATCATGACTAATTCAATCATAACTTGAATTCGAATCGAACTTCTCATTATCACTGAAAGGCAACAAGAGTAGAGGTTTCTTGACCTTAATTTGCGGCATCTAAAATGTGAATAATATAAGTTGAAAATCCATATATCGATTTTGATATCATGATTAAAAAAAATAAAAAAATCTCAAACTAATAATCCAAACCTGAACGGATGATGTGGGATTACTTATAGTAAATCCCATTATCTTAAACAACTTCTATTTAAGCAAAGGCCACCTCATCAAATTATTTCTACACACAATTATATCACATAAATCCCATCATCCACAGTTAACATGATGAAACCTAATTAATTTTTTCTTCTTTTCAATTAAAGTGAGGACCACTACATACGTTATTTATTTTATTTTTTTGTAAGATTGGTCCCTTTCATATTAATTTCAATGCTGACGTATATTCAGCTCCTAATTATTTTGATTATTAATCAAAAACAAGTTAGTTGGTTTAGGGTTTCACAAGTATTGTTTCAAATAAAATAAGGATTATTTTATTTATAAAAAAATGATGTTGTCATTTTCAAGTTTTGGTGAATAATAGAAAATCGACTCTGATCTTGGTTTGCGTCATCATTGAATATTCCACAAATTGGGGGTTGAAAAGTCGTGTCTGGTTTTGCTTTGTATATTCATTGAATATTCTACTGACACTAGGGAATTTTATATTTTAGCAAAATTTAATATTACTATCTTACTTTTAATGTAGCATTTTTTTTTATATTAGGTCTTTGAATTTTGAATGCTAAATCCTACTAGGGATTTTACTAAATATGCTCCAACATCATTTATATATAATTAATGAGATTGCATTTACATAGGCAAAATACATAGATTGATATTGCATGTAAATTGTCTATATCCATCAAATATATAGACATTACCACTATATTATTTGATATAGGTGTGTCTCGTGAACATCCAAACCTAATAGTAGATCTTATTCGTAAGCAGTGAACTATAATAATGTATCATATGTCAATGACGAATATAAACATTTAAATTATTCAGATACAGACATCACGAAGATTTGATAATTGATATAGGTGTGCCCCTTGGACGTCCATGCCCAATAATCTTATCATGAGCTACAACTATGAATGATATGTCAAATGACAAATTAACGAATGTTATTTCTTTTTAAACCCAAAAAACCCTCCCCAACTCTTTCTTCTTCCTAAATCTTTAAAAAATAAGTAACATTTCTTTAATTAGTTGCTGCTTTTTAGAGCAAAAAGTTGTTTTTTTTATTGTTTTCAATTTTTGGAGTTATAGGTTAAAAAATCTAGGTGTGCTCGAAAAGTAGATGAATAAAAAATGATAATAAATTTTTTTGGAGATCCTTTAATGGTTATTTAGGTTTTTTACTTTGTAGTCTTGATTGCATATGGATGTTAGGTATCAACTAAAATACAAGAATGAAACCCCACCTACTACCCAACACAAAATTGGTTTGTTTTAGCCTTGAACATTTTGCTGACGGCATCACATAATTCAATCATTAATAAAAAGAAAAGAAGAAAACTTTGATTACTTCTTCCGTTTCAGTTTGTTTGTCAAGATATTAACTTTGACATGAAGTTTAAAAAAAAAAAAAAATTTATAACTTTAATCATGTCATGTTAAAAATTGAAATTAAAAAAAGGATATATTTTCTTTTAAACAGACTAAAATGAAAAT
Organism: Solanum chilense; assembly: GCA_032847665.1. Classification (NCBI taxonomy): domain Eukaryota; kingdom Viridiplantae; phylum Streptophyta; class Magnoliopsida; order Solanales; family Solanaceae; genus Solanum; species Solanum chilense. The sequence goes on along the minus strand of CM064963.1, from coordinate 105,710,238 downwards.
TTATTAATCAAACTGATTGAAAAATAGGAAAATATATACAACTAAATTAATATTCGAAAAATTCCTAGTTGTAGTATTTAATTCACGTATTGCTCTATTATATATTATATATGTATATAGTACAAGCCTATTGGTATTTTGTAGTCAAACGTACACATTATTATCACACAATGTCAACTCTCCGGAGAGGGAGGACGAAGAATCAAGGTAAGCTTATAAGATTTTTTAAAAATTAAATTCGAAAAATGATAGAGAAGAGAAAAAATGATAATGAAAATTGAACTTACAATTATTATATTGAAGCTAACGTCAGAATTATTAGACCTTCTTAATTATTTAATAGTTTGATGTTTACTCCAATTGATGTGACCTTTTTTTTTCTTTATAATTTTTTGTATGTCAATAATCAATATCTTCTACATTGTTGAGTTTGAATAGATGAGTTTACCTTTTAAGCCAGGGGAAAGGGCATTGAAAAATATTATTTCTACAAGTTTTTATTCATTGAGCAATTAATTAACTATCCCATATATTTGATCAAGGATTTTACTAATTTATCGATAGTAGATTTAACTTTTGTTTCATTAATTCTATTATTCTATAAAAATAGTTCGGAAAAAATTTTAGTCCATATAAAAAGAATGTCATATTTAATATTTTTATTTTAAAATTTATTTACATTATATAAAATAATTACAATCAGACAAATATTCAAATTATTTATAACGTGTAATTTATAAGAAGGATGAGTACAAATAGGCTGGTGAAAGACGAGTAGACAAGCAAGACGGTTCGACGGCTAACATTATTTCTTACAACTGATTGATAAAAAAATGAAAATCAAGAATTTTTTATTTAAAAAAAGTAAAAAAAAAGTAAGTAATAAACTAATAAAAAAATGAAAACATTAGCTAAATACAAGAAAAGATAAGAAGAGACGCGTCCGCCCCTGTATATTTGATACCTGATGTACTTATAATTTATGTAAATACTCACTGTGATCCATAATAAGTGATTTTGAAGTTTTTAGCACACCCGTTATGGAAATTACTTTACAATAAGTATTAATTAAGAGGGGTAATGACTACCTTAATTTAGTAATAAGAAAGTCATTAAAAGAAGCTTTTTAGGAATTTGTTAATGTCATTTATTAGTAGACCCCGCAAATTTTAAAAATAAATATTACTAATGACTTTCTTATATTTTTACATTTCATTAGTCTTAAACTATCTATTGTTGTTTCTAAAGATGATAGTATCAAATTACTTGTTATTCTAATGGTCCAACACAAAATTAATTATCAATTTTTCTATTTTTATCTTTAGATGAAACTGCTCTTTTAAGAGAGTACAATCACCTTAAAATAGAACAAATATTCAATGGAAAAAAGTTATATCTTAAACATATAAATGAGGATAACATAATATTAAAAAAGAAAATCCCATCTTAATAAGTATTCTCTTTAAAAAAATGTAAAAGAGAATTACCACAGATAATTTGAGATGATATTACTCATTATAAACGAAAATAAGGAGTATTATCTTTCCTAATCTTCCTCTAACCAAACCTACTATATAATGTTGTAAGTGTTTTGAAATTTTTCAATTAGCTTAACGAAATGAATTTTCAAAAAACATATATAATATAGAATGATTCGATTCAATGCAATAAAATTAAAGCTTATTGTATTCGTGTGAGTCTCATGACACAGATATAACTCCTACATTTTTTTCATCGATAACTCCTGCATCTTGAATAAGTATCCCATTTACTTTTTTCGTTCGAAATTATTTGTCATGTTGTACTTATCGAATGTCAATTTGACTAATTTTTAAAGATAAATTAAATCATATTAATTCGATATTTTAAATAAAAAAAATTAGATATTCTAAAACTATATGAAAAGTACTATAAATTACAATTTTTTGCACATTAATACAATGAAAAAATTAATATTAAAATGTTAATCAAAATTTTTATAGTTTAATCATAAAAATATAAATTATGACAGAGTACATCATTTTGTAAGTAGGTGTATTACATTCGAGTGTTGAATGCAAACTATGTCACCAAAAACATATAGAGAATCCTATTGGTCTAACTTGGATAAGAATATGGAAAATGTGGATCTAATGCCCAACACAAGTTTATTACATTCTTGGAATCCACAATAATTGAGGGAGAGAAATGGAATTCCTATTAGTACTCAAAATACCCCCTTAAATTTATTTTTAATTTAGGTAAATATAAAAAAAAAAACTATTTTACTAATTCTATTTTAATTTTATAATATAATAATTATAGTATTTATTATTTAAAATTTTGTTTTTAACATGCACGATGATAAAAAAAAAAAAAGTAGATTCCAATTATCAAGTGTATGCAGATGCAGCGAATGGGGATTGAGGAAGGCTCGTGCCACAATTATTTAAAATTATTTGTCCTTTAATTGTGTCATTGACGTCATACAAATAATTTGTCCTTTAAAAGAATTTTTCAAACTATTAGGCCTTTAATTGGTAAACAAAATAATACAATACTTACGTAATCAAAAGCGGAGCCGTTAGAACTCGTTTTATTTTTCCAAAGCTGATAGTGTGGGATTGTTCGAGCTGCGAAATCAAAATTTTTAATAAGAGGACTTAATATTTATATAAATAGATAAATAATGAAAATTTAGTATCTACTATACATATATATAAATTATTTTACCAGATATAAATAACAGAATTTTTCTTATTTTGCTTTCACATTTCGAACTATAAAATTCTTCAACATGTTGATTTTAATTTGGAAACACTCCTTCAAAGTTATCGTCAATTAAAATTAATATGCAATTCAAATTTAATTAAGCTCGAAAAAAAAAATGGGAAGAAGTTGCGTGTGTCATGAGCCGTTAACTATAAACCGTAGTACTATGGCAGCCTACAGCTTTTATAGATTTTTTCAGTTAAAATCATTTTTATTTTTGGTTTTGGTGTGTGGGGTTAGGGGGTATGACACGACAATTTAACATAGGCCACTTATTTCCACTGACAATGCTTAGGTCATCTGAATATGACCTACAAATTATAAAGTTTCATTCAAAATGACAGATCCACCCTTATATTCTGCTACATTTGTAAACTTAAATAAGGACTAATTCGTAAATTAATCCCATGTCTCTCTCAAATAAAAGTAGGCAACGTTCATATCCATGGCCCCTTAACTTAAAACCGTCCATACAGTTGCTCTGCTATTGACGGTAAAGAGCATATCGCAACAAACCAAAAACAAAATTAATTGACATCTCTCGCTCTTAAATTAAATTTATATTCAAAATAATAAGTAAAATTTTAGTACATTAGTTAATTGATTTATTTATAAATTCAATTTTATTTTATAATAAAAAAATATATGAAGTTATAACATTCTAATTACGATAAAAAATTATATTAACAGAACACAAGATAAATATTGAATATAGAAGTAAACAAACTTCCTATACTAGTGATGCATTTCAAAACCATATAGAAAATAATATTTATTACTAATGTATTGTGTTTTGAAATTTATTACTAATGTATTGTGTTTTGAAAAATATGGACATGTACCAAAAGTTCAACTAAATTAAGATGATAAATACACTTTGGGTAACCCAATGGTTTAAGCTTAAGACTTCATGTTAGAGGTCTCAACTTCGAAACTCCTTTCTATTTTTGTCATCTGGGTCGAGCTCGTCGCCGTGGTACAGGTTACCTCTCCTATGTGATTTGCGAGCTATTACATAGAAATGAGATTTTTATCTTGTGTGCCTGATGTGGGTTACTTCTCCTATGTGATTTGCGATCTATTTATCTTGTGCTCATCCAAAGGATAGCACGACAATTACCTTTGTAGTATAAATTAAGTAATTTATAATTTAAAATAAATTATATTGCTCTTCATGGTAAAGGGCAAAAATGGAAAATTGAATAAGAAGAAGCCATTGGCCAATGGGGTGTAAGCTTGATGATGATGATGAAATATTAATAAGAGGTGAATGGAGCAGAATATGAATTTAATTTAGTTGTATTTATCAAAATATACTCCTAATTATTGTTCTCTCTCTTTCCTTTGTCTTTTGTTTATACTCTCCACTTTGTGGGAGCACAAAAAAGGTTCAGTTTCTCTTTCTAGAAGAAGAAGAATACTCAATTCTGAAAAAAATGGTGGCTTTATTCAATTTGATTCTTGAAATTGTCATGGAAATCTGACTTCTAAAGGGTATTTTCTTTATTTCTTTATTTTTTTTAATTCTTTCAATCTCCTTTTAATGGGTACCTGTAATTTACTTCTTCATAATTCTATTTTGATTTTACTCACAAATGCTCTCTTTCTTGTTCTGTTTACAGTAGCTCTCTTTCTTGTTCTGTTTTTTTCTTTTCTTTCTCAACTTCTTTCACATACACCATGCTTTTTGCGTTTTTATTACAACTAGAAAAACAATTTTTTTTTATTCTTCTCGTAATTATGAAAGATTTGTGTTTTTTTTTTGCTGTGTAATTAATCCCAAAACTATTTAATTGGAAAGTTTTCTTTTTTGTGTTGTTAAAATTACTTGTTTGCTTAACATGATAGTATTGTTTGTCTTTGGCCAAAGTTTTGAATCTGATTTTTTTTTTATTTGTGTAAATCCTTTTGGAGTTTCTGCTATAGATCCAGTTGTTTAGCATAATTTGTTTTTGACAGGGGAGTTTCAAGAATGATTTTGGAAATAGGGAAGTATGGGGTAAGGTTTGCGTACAATCTATCCTACAGTGATTACTCTGGGTTTATTGTTGTTAGGTTTGAAATAGGGGGGTTGCTAGTTCTTGAAGTTAAAGGTAGGTCAACCCCAAAGCAGAGTCGAATTCAAGATTTGAACTTTATGGGTTCGAGATGCTACTAAACCAACTTGACTATCTGAGATAATAGTTTCTAAATTTAGTAATCGTACATATTTAGTAGATTTCTTAACATACATATAGGGTTTGAGTTAACTGGAAAGGAGACAAGAAATTGAATAGAAGGCATAAAGACAACAGAAACCGGGGTTTGAAGGATCTTTGTTCTGAGATGATATAAGTATTGTTCTCTAACATCTTTACAGGCATGACATAGAAGGATTGATGCCAGTGCTGAGAAATAGGCTATTGATTAAAACAAGAAAAAATGATTACCTTAACACTCAATATTAAGACTATTAAATACATCTAATGATCCTCAACTATTTTTGCTCAATATTTCGGAGTTGTGGAAATAGTCAGATTAAGATTAGCCATTTCGTAACCTTTTCAGTACTTGTGATTTTACCTCAATTACTGAAGTACATATATCATAATTATTATGCGCATTATTTTTAGAAATCTTGATTATAATTCAAGAAATCGGTGTCTAACACTCTTCTTAACAGCGCTAATGGGACCTGTTGACATCATTAAATCAATATATGCTTCCTGAACATTGTTGCCCAACCTTTTGCCTATTTATGGTCCAGATTGAATTAATTGCTGCCTTGTAATTGTCACTATCGGCGATCATAGATCAGTTGCTAATAATCGGATAGCTTGGATGACATAAATGCTGAGCTCGTTATATAATAATTTTAGATTTATCTTCAGTTTTGATTCTAAGAATTATTATTGTGTAGATATCATTCATTTGAAGCTTCTCCCTCACCTCTCTAGTATAGTGATCTTAGTTTTGCATACTGCTGAAATTTTTTAGGCTGTAGTTCCCCTCAAGCAAATGACCTTATTTATAATATTGCTAGTACTTCTTATGTAATTTTCTAAAGATCATCCTTCTCTACCTCTATTTTCCTATTGGTTCTTGAATGATTCTGTTTCTCTTTCCCTCTATTTTCACAACCAGTTTCCTCCGTCGAAATTCTTTTGCTCCCATTTAACTTTTGAAGGTCAAACTGCGCTTTTTATTATTAACTTTGATTTATGTAGGATGCAACTTTTCTTTTTTGGTATGTTAAATAAAGAGAAGCAGATAATTTAGAAATACTGCCTTCTGTCTATTTATTCTTTTAGATCTTTTATGGATCTTCATGGTGGTATAGATATTTCTTGTGATTGTTGATATTATGCTTCAGCCAAAAATGCCTTCCCATCTCCCATTTCTTAGCCATTGAGGAATTCTGACGTGCCGTTTTCTGTTGTTTTTTTTTTCTTTTTCAGGTTATAAAACTAAGATTTCTACTGAGAGACATGATCTGCTAATTCTCTTTTGGTATCTTCTGTCATCAGTTTTTAATCCCGAAACCTGCTTTGGTCTTATTACTGTATTGCATTAAACAGCCCTTGATGCCCCTCTACAAGATTAGATAAAATGGATCGAGCAGACACATCAGGGTTTGTGAGTGGAGGAGGTAACTCATTTGGACTTAGTTTACTTACTTGCTTTGTTCTGATTTATGAGTTTCTCTATTAATATGTGATAAGATTATTTACTTGTGTTTTATTTTTCAGGTCAACATTTTCTGTGTGTAGTATGATCACATCCATTGATCCTAATAAGAACAAAATGTACCGTGTTCCAGATGTTGATCTCACAAGGAGTGATACTACATTAAGATTAGATTGCTTTGGTTATGGAGGAAATGAGTGTGTCAGATTTGGAGGCAGTGGAGCCAATAGCGGAAGCCATGTTATGCAACAGAATGCTATTGATGATGGCTGTAAATTGGTCCTTGGTTTGGGGCCAACACCTACAATATGTTCTAACGACTATTATCCTGGTGGATCTAATAAAAATAAAGGGTTTACAGCCTTGTTGAATCAGGGACAATTCTCTGAGAGTGATTCTATCCTCAAACTTGGCCTCTCAGGGAGCACCGGTGAAATTTCTAATGCACATGACTTTTCGGCTATCACTCAGAGTACTGCTGGTGCACCTCATCATATCGATCAGCTGTCTTCGGATGGTAAAAGGCCGACGGTCCCTATCCTGGACGAAGGTTCAACATCAGCCAAGAAGTCTGGTGGGTACATGCCTTCACTTCTTCTGGCTCCTAGAATTGAGAACAGCCAACTATCCTTCCAAAATAAGGAAGTTTCAGAGCTGGGTGCAAAATCCCATTTCCATCTCCCTGAGCTGAGCTCTGAGCCTTCTTGTATCTCTGACTACTCAATGAGTAACCTCTCTGAACCAACGACAATGGCTACATCCTCACGCAAGATGACCAATCCCAAGAGATGCAAGTTTCCAGGATGCTGCAAAGGAGCTCGAGGAGCGACAGGTCTTTGCATTGGGCATGGCGGGGGACAGAGATGCCAGAAACCTGGATGCAACAAAGGTTCCGAGAGTAGGACTGCATACTGCAAGGCCCATGGAGGAGGGAAGAGGTGCGAACACTTGGGATGCACTAAAAGTGCAGAAGGCAAGACCGACTACTGCATAGCACATGGTGGTGGAAGGCGTTGTGGCTTTCCTCAAGGTTGCACTAGAGCAGCACGTGGCAAGTCAGGCCTTTGTATCAAGCATGGTGGAGGTAAGAGGTGCAATGTGGAAGGATGCACCCGTAGTGCTGAGGGGAAAGTTGGGTTGTGCATTTCACATGGTGGTGGACGCCGTTGCCAATTCCCTAGTTGTTCAAAAGGTGCACAGGGGAGCACTTTGTTCTGCAAAGCACATGGTGGTGGAAAGCGTTGCATCTTTGCTGGCTGCACAAAAGGAGCTGAAGGGAGTACACCTCTTTGCAAAGCACATGGGGGTGGAAAGCGGTGTCTATTTGATGGTGGTGGTATCTGTCCCAAAAGTGTACACGGAGGCACAAACTTTTGTGTTGCCCATGGTGGTGGGAAGAGGTGTTCTGTTCCAGGATGCACCAAGAGTGCTCGAGGGCGTACTGATTGTTGTGTTAGGCATGGAGGAGGGAAACGCTGCAAGTTTGAAAACTGTGAAAAGAGTGCTCAAGGTAGCACCGACTTTTGCAAGGCTCATGGTGGTGGTAAGCGTTGCAGCTGGGGAGAGGGGAAATGCGAGAAGTTTGCTAGGGGCAGAGGAGGGCTATGTGCTGCTCATAGCAGCTTGTTACATGGGAGGAATACGAATAAAGGAGGCATGATTGGACCAGGACTTTTCCATGGACTGGTCCCTGCTGCCTCCCCTATAAAGAGCACTTTTGAGAACAATCGTTCTTCGTCTATGGTGAGCATGGTATCAGATTCAGTTCATTCGCTCAATAAGCCAGCTGAACGGCAGCTACTTATACCACCACAGGTATTGGTACCCTTGTCAATGAAGGCCTCACTAACTTGTTCAGAGAAGCTGGATGACAGAAGCATCAACCTTGGGATTGGAAGAAGCAACACAAACAGCAACTTTGAGTTTGTTGTCCCAGAGGGCAGAGTTCATGGTGGTGGCCTAATGACTTTGCTTGGGGGAAACCTGAAAAATGCAATAATGTGAGGAAATATGTTCACTCTGCTGTGGAAGACAATAAATTTGTGATTTCTACTCTCATGAACTAGTATTCAGTTTTCTCTTTGGAACTCTGTATAAATGTTTGTATCAGTTTTGTGAGACTCCTCTCTGTTAAATACTTAGGGTATAATATTGTAACCTGTAATTGTTATTTGTTTTATTCCTTATTTTGGCTTCAGAATCTCTCTTCATAATATCTCCATTTGGTGGACATTTTTTTTTTCTTTTTGGTTAGTTGCTAGTAATAATTTTCTTGGTGGATCAGCTGATGTAATGTAATTATGCTATCTATTACTGAAATAAGAAATGTGAACCATATCATACATGTGTCCATGCAAGTGCTTTCCTATACAACAATCCTTATTTATTACAGATACTTTATGTGAGTTGAGTATTTGATTAGTGGAGTCTTAGAGTTTATTTGGTCTAAAGTGAATTTATTAACACTCTGAATTAAGAAAATGAAGAAGTAGTGAACTTTCTGTGGATGATACACTCACTGGAATACTCATTATTTTTGTCCTAAAAACACCTGAAAAATTAACATGATTCATGGACAAAACATGAATTTAAAATCATACCATTTTTTACAACAGCACACTCGATGTAATCTCATAATTGGCATATGTGGAGGATAATGTATACATAATAGACTTTATCTCTCTCCTGTGATGTAGAGAAATTGTTTTCAATAACCCTCGGCTCAAGGAAAAGCAATTAGAAGCAGATCAAAAAGGAAATGACGAAGTGGAGAAGCCATGACAAGAAAGTACAAGAATAATACTATAACTAATTAACTAGCATGTAAGGAAAAATGAGACAATGTTCATCTACATACAAATCCTCACTACAACAAGAACAACTTTTAGAAGCAATAAATAAACACATTAATTATAGACGGCTAAAGTTTTTGTCGGCATAAGTTATGTGTCATTAGATTCAATATTACAAAAAAGTGTTAATTACCGGTAAAAATAAATATTTAGCGATAATTGCTAATTAATTGCATGTTAAGATCATTTTTGATATAGTTCCTCTACCCTAAACCTCTCATTTAAGGTCAATGTCCTCCGTAAGTTAGAACATACCGCATTTATAAAAAGATAGTTTGGATATGAACAGGGAGGATTAGTTTACATGCTTACTTGTCCATGAATACATAGTGTGAATTGAGTATATGGGCCTGAGTAGCCAGATAATAAGCCCATGAAAGGGAAAGCCCAAGTAGTAAGTGGGTATGGCCCATGATTTATGAGTGATTTGGTGGATGTACTGAAGATAAGATGAAGATAATGCTGGCTGCAGTTCCATCTTTAGTTAGCTTATCCACATTCCACACTACAAATTCTTACAATTATTCTTTCTTTTTGGTTCCTTTCATTTCTCTCTACTTCTCTTTAAAATATTCAAAAACTAAAAAATAATTACATACCATAAGGTGAAAATTACTAATATCTTTCCGCTCTTAAATTAGAGTCTTTTAGATGAAATAATCGTTAGTAAAGAGTATTTTCCTTGGAGATATACTCATTAATACGTAATTAAAATTAATCGAATTTCAAAAAATATAAAAAAACACATGTCAAATAGTACACAATTTCCTAAAAACGACAACTGGTGGTTCGTGCTCTCTTACTCCAACCCCACACAAAAAAAAGTAGTAGTACTCTATGATATTTTCAGCCTCCACCTGGCTCATTTTTTTTCATTTCACTTAAAACCTTCAATTCTCAAATCTTTTTTATTTTGTGGTATATCTTTTTTTTGTCTCGAATTTATATTATCACGTTATAATCTTAAAATCATAAAATTAATATATAACTTAGTATATTTATACATTTTTTTTATTTAAAATCACAAAATTTATTTATTTTTATAAAATTTATGTCAAATTATAATCAGACAGTAAATAAATTAAAATAGTAAGAGTATGATCTAATCTAATCCAATAGTTTTTATTATTGGAGTTGTAACAAATTTTTCGTATTATCCCAATCGAAAGCTCCATTAAGTAATTGGTTATCTTAAGAATGCAAGTGATGATCAATCTATATAGTTAGGCAAAAAGTGAAGCACATCACATTATGAAGTTTCGTGGATAAAGATAGAGTTTGCTTCTTGCCACTAACACTCAAAAAAAACCAAAAAAAAAAAAAAAAAAAGTGGCCCTCCACGAATTATATGATATATGCACATTATACAAAGAAAATAAATTATTTTTTTATAAAAAAGAAATGACACAACAATGTAGTCATCACTTGTTCACACTTCACAACTAGAGATTTAATCACTTCAAAATTCAATTACGGCTCTTTCTTTCTTTTTTTCTTTTTTAACACACGCACAAGTATAAGAATGATTCTTGAGTGCACCGTTGGTTAACTTTTCATTAATCTTTGTAATGATGTTTTATTTCCCACATAAATTGTTTGGAATAATTATTATTTGTCACTATTTGGAAAAGAATATTTATTATTAGTCTTAGTCAAATTAAAAGTATTTGTCTAAACTTTAAAATCATTATGTATTTCTTTCTTAAATATCTCACCGAATTATAGGTAATTATAATTATCATAACATGAAAACATTAGGTTTTGTACTAACATAGATATTATGGTGTTTTCTTTGGATTACTTGTGCTAAATCTATTCAAGAAACACCCCCCCCCCCACACACACACACACCAACACACACAAAAAAAGCAATAAGTTTAACTAATATTTTTACTGTAAGTAAAAAAAAATATGGAATAATATATTGATATTTACATAGTCAACAAAGTTTGACCTATGCCAATAGGTTACCTATCTTTATATATATATATATATATATATATATATATATATATATATATATATATATATATATATATATATATATATATATATATATATATATATATATATTATTACCTAGATCATGTGTAGTATAGACGCTTGCCTTACAATTGACTCTTTGTTAATAATATAATTGCCTAAATATATTTTTTTAAAGTAAATCTGAATGTAATTTCTAATTTTTTTTTAAATAAAAACGATTTTATATTAAGATTCAAATATGAAATTTTCAGTTAAAATTAAAAGAGTATTTATTACTATATCACAATATTGATTAGTGTTTATGCTTTTTAAATTTTAATATAGCAAGCAATAATTATACGAACCGTGCTCATCTAAGCAAGTTGCAATATATGTATATCCCAAAGTGGTGAAAGAGACATCCTATATAATTATCACGAAAATGAAGGCAGAGATCATTAATCAGCTTCCAATTAATTGGATTTATACCAAACAGAGAGCATGACCAAAACAAAAGGGCCATATTGTGAGGTGTACATTTTTTTTCTTCACAATGACAGTAATTTTTAAAGTGAAAAAAAAGAAGAGGTCACTATCTTGTTTGAAGAATTTCTAGTCTTTTTTATCATTATTATTACTTACTGCCATCATAACTCAGAGCAGTTTAGCTATATATATGCCCATGGACACATTCTTGAATGTCCATCAGAAGAATCCAATAATAATGCCTTGCACAGTACCTATATTGTATTTGTGGCATGGGCGCACCACATAAAAAAAATAAAAGAAAGATTCGTTCGCACGAAAATTTGTGCAATCTTACAAAAAGGTGTTCTCTCCTATATAAATGAATTGTTGGATATTTCACATTCTTTAAATTCGTAAGGGAAAATTATATAAATATACTATAATAAAAAAATATTTATCATTTATAGCAATAATATTTTCTTTTCATTTGATTTCTTTTAATTCATTTATAATACAAGTTTAATACATATTACAAAGAACAATTTATTATTCATATATAATACAAATTTTAATGATGAATAATATATTTATCACACATTTTAATACAGTTATAATACAATGTGACAATTTTTACCAAAGAAACATGATATATTTCAAAAAACAATTATAATTCATATATATATATTGCATACATAATTCACTTTTAATACATAAACAGATTTAACAAAGCATTGCTATAAATGGTAATAAACAAAAAGTATCGCTAAAATCAGTAATTATTTTTTAAAATGTACTAATTTATGTAATTTTTCCTATTAAAAAACATTAATTTAAAAGTCCATTAAAAAAAGATAATTTTTAAAAATAATGATAATACGAAAATTCATCTATTTTGAATTATAAAAAAAAGTATCAACATTTATTTATAATTGATTAGAGCCGAGTAGAATTCGAAATTTGAGGATAGAGACACCATTAAAGGTGACTCAAGGGTAAGACTAAGTAAAGGTATCCCAACAAATGTTAATAGTGAATTTTATGCACTTGAAATAATATTGAACATTACTGAGAAAAAATTATCTACTTTTTATTAAGAATATTTTAGAAAGTTGAATTAACCAATTTAAATCTTCGTATTGATAAATAAAGTTTTTTACATCAACATTCAACTTAATATATTAAAAACAAATGTCTAACCTAACATTAACTAACTAGAACTAATCCTTAAATAAATAACAATATCATTATGTGAAATTAAACATTTATTGTCATTTAAGAAGTACTAGAGAGAGTATCAATTTAGTCTCTTAAACATTAATTATCAACAATAATCAAAGGAAAAGAATATCATAAAAAAACATTATTCTTAATGATCATGATTTTTAAAATACAATTGGTTGGAGAAATTAGAAATGTAAAATGAGAAACATTGAGATTAACTAATGGGACCGAGATAAATGTAACACTTGTTAACTTTATCCAAATCCATTCTCATGAATAACAATCTAATTATTTTTTCATTACAAAAAGAAAGAATCAATTATTTTAAGATTACTTAATAGATATATCTATTTTTAGGGACCAAGTAAAAAGAGGTAAAGAAATTTTGTTTTATAATTTTGATTTGCATTTTCTAAGGATTGATTGAACTAAACAAATGTGACATCGATTTTGTTGTAATCCAGATACCATTCATTTTGGTCTTGGTATTCATACATCTCCAACATCAATAAACAAAACAATCGTAAATGTTAATATTTAACTACTCATCGTCACATTCCTTTATAAAGTCTTTTGACAAATTCACTATTTTACTTTAAAAAGTTTTAAAAGATTGTATATATAAAAAATTAAGAAAATTGAACATATAACAATAATAAGTAACTTTTGTTTTTACTAAACTACGTAATATGATTATTTAACTTTATTGGTTGTATAAGTAAAATCATAAATTTATAACATGACTGATTTATTTGTAAATTTTTTTAAAAAAATACAACTCATCATCCGAATAAAATTACCGACATTATTTACTTGGAGGCTTTATTCATCATAAACCATTTTTTGACATATACAAAGAACATGAAATCCCATAATTACATTCACAAATAAACATTGAAGATAAGCATAAATGTATTATGGAATATGTGTAGGCAAATCTATTCTTAATGAATTATCACCATCACTGTTCTATTGACAACCAAGGAGTGTACCTAAGAAAGTAAGATTTCGACAAGTTGCATCTACAAGTCAAACTCAAGTTTGTAACATGATATATTGTTTTAAATTACAAAAGATTGATCGACAAGATACATCTTAGAAAATTACATCAATATTTCATTATTTAATCAGATAAAACTTTAGATCTTCCAATAGTAATAGGCCGTATATAATATATAGATTATATACAAATCATTTTGTAAGTACAGTAAAATCACCTTGTTTCTGAAGTCATGTCCTACCATAGTAGGTCTAGCCCAAGGATTAACAAACATTTTGAAAAAGAATGTACTCCCTCCGTCTCAAGCACTTTTTGAATTTCGAAATTTAAATAAATTTATTTTAAAATTTTCTAAATATTTTAAATTAACAATTATTATAACTTATAATATCTCTTTATGTCGTTTATAAATAATATAAACTTCATTTCAAAAAATTTAAAAATTTCATGCACAAATCTCTAATCAAACTTTAACTGTTTAACTTTCGAAAAATAAAAAATATCATAAATTGTAACATAGGAAGTAAATAAATTTACAATTTTGTTTATACATTAGAAAATAATTATAATAAGGTGGACAATAATTAATATGAGACAAAAAAAATATTTTTTGAAACTTACATTAAAACTCTTGACTAAATAATTAATTATCAAACTTAAAATTTTTAATTAAGGATGAAACAGTTCGATAAATATAGATGCACTAAAAAAAACTGATGTCATAATCGAATAGAAGGAGGTCCCATTATATTGGTTTTGGATCCAAAGAATGAAATAAATAGGTAGAGGCACCCGCCGCCTTGGAGTAGAGCCGCCACTCAAATATTTGATTTACTTATTACTATTGTTTTTTGTTTGTTAAAAAAATAAAAGCAAAACCTTGTTTGAAGCAAAACACAGAGAGAGAGAGAGAGAATTGAGAAATGAAAGTATGGTTATGATGATTCCCTAAAATTAAACACACTCTCCATTATATATCTTTGTGTATAAATATCTGAGTTCCTCCATATCCTTCTACTCTACCAAAATACATATATCAATCATTTTTCAAATTTAATGGGAGATAGTAATGTGAATTTACCACCTGGATTTCGATTTTACCCAACAGATGAAGAATTAGTTGTTCATTTTCTTCAACGCAAAGCTGCTCTTTTACCTTGCCATCCTGATGTCATTCCTGATCTTAATCTTTACCCTTATGATCCTTGGGACTTAGATGGTACATTTTTCTAATCTTTTTCTTTTCACATTAGAGTCTGATTCTTTTTTTTTTTCAATAAATAATATAATTATTTGCTTTTTCATCATATCATTAGTTATGTTGTGCAGGAAAAGCAATGGTAGAAGGAAATAAATGGTATTTCTATAGCAGGAGAACACAGAGTAGAATCACTGAAAATGGATATTGGAAATCATTAGGAGTTGATGAACCAATATTTTCAACTGGTCACAATAATAATAATAATAATAATAATATTGTTGGTATGAAGAAATATTATGCTTTTTATCTAGGTGAGCTACCAGAAGGTGTCAAAACAAATTGGGTAATGCAAGAATTTAGTCTTAATTCTGAATCTTCTTCTGGAAGTAGTCGTTCATCTTCTAAAAGAAGAACCCGTTCCAAAATTGTAAGTATATATATATATATTCATTTTTAACTTAACATATGTATGAATTAATTCAATATTGATTAGAGTATTATTTTGAATTATTTTTTTGGTTCCAGGACTATAGTGGATGGGTAATATGTCGTGTATACGAACACAATTATGATAACGATGATGATAATAATGGACCGGAGCTATCATGCTTGGATGAAGTTTTTCTATCACTAGATGATCTTGATGAAATTAGTTTACCGCACTAGATTATTAATTAATTAATTAATTGTATAATTAGATCCAATAAGTTTGGATCTAATTACATTTCTGTTTACAAGTGTTTGCAGCTAGCCAGCCACCCTTTAATTTCCATAGTAAATGAAAACAGTGTATGTAACAAAATTAAGATCATCATTATGCAATGTTGATATATATATCGAAGAAACTTTTAATTTCCTTATTTGATTTTTATTTTTATTTTGTGGAATAAATAAAATGAATTATTTTGAGAATTATTACAATGTGATGTGTAGTTAGCTAGATCCATATCATGCCATGTGTACAAGAAAATCCAGATATGATCTGCGAAAGGTAACCACATGCATTGCAATTTATCCACTCTATATATACTACTATCTTATGGCCCTACGTAAATACTGTTGCTTCTAAAATTTATACACTCGATGGTTATACCAATATTGCTTGTATGTTTTTTATTAAGTGGTCTTTCATTTATTTATTTCCTCACAAACTTAATTCATATAAGTTTACATATTTGATTTTTGATATATTTTATTATTATTGTCTTATATTATACTGAATATTTTATTGTTATGATACGCTATTCATATATAGAGTCAACCTCTGGGTGCTAAAATTTCATTTAGTGTCAAGTTCTGTTGCACGCTTTGAGTGCATCGAATATTTGCGGCAAACTATATGTGCTTAAAAAAAAGAGTTACATATACTATCTTATTACTCGATCTATCTAACTATTAGTATGTTTTATTTTGCTTTAATTCTGACATATATTTCATTTCAATTATATTTAGTATTAATTAATTTCAAGAACGAATTAACGTTAAGCAATTTTTTGATTGGTTACGTTAACTTAACCTTGTTTCATTTTATACGGCAACTCCATTCTCTATGTGTTGACAAGTGCGACGAGATAATTGAATACTTTAACAATATCAAAATTTAAAAAATTTAACTTATATGTATCGATATGCGACAATATAATCTTATGTTGTAAATGATGGAAGTTGTCACGTGAAGGAAGTATTGGATTAAGGCCAAAACTAAAAGGGGAGAAAGAAAGAAAAAATTATTTTGTTCCTTTTGAGATGTGTTACTTGTAGTACTACTACTACACTACTGCTAAGTATTTCAGTAGCCTTTTAGCTTTTATGTGTTATGATGGATATTTGGTAGTTGTCTTGTGTCACCAAGTTAAGGAACATTTTTTTAATTTCTACCTTTTTTTTATTTTATTTTATTTTATGATTTAATATTGGTGGTTGCTTATGTAAGCATCGTATCATGTTTATGTAAGCATTCCCCTCTTAATTCTTTCACACACACGTGATGGATCCAATATGACAATCTCCACATAGTATATCATGAATTATTGATTTTACACTTCTAATATATTTGATTGTATTTGTATCAATTTGTCAAAATAACATTAATTTTTCAATTGCAAACGCTATAATTATGCCTATATTACGTGTGTATATATATATATATGTCGAGTCATGTGTTATTTTTTGAGAAAAAAAATAGGAAAGAAAAAGGAGATAATTATGTTAATTGATTATATCCTTGGGCAAGGAAAGTATTTTCCAGAGACAACACACCAAGAAAGTGATTTTGTATAAAAATAGACTTTTTGTGGAGTGTGAACGAAGATTTTTGAAGTTGAATGGTGACAAAGACAATACAAGAATAAGAAAAGTTATTAGTAATAATAATGTTATAAATAAAGATGGAAATCTCAATGGTGAATTTATATAAGAAAAGTAGAAAAGTGAAACAAAGGAAGTGGCTAGCTACTAATTTCCACTACAAGGTGATTACTCTTCTCATCCTATTTTATTTGTTAGTATTTTAATAATATATTCAATCCAAAACTCACTAAAATTAAATTCAGAATTTTTTTTCTTTATCATTATGAAATAAAATGTTCAATACAAAATATTACTATTTTCCGTTAAAGTTTCTCATTGAAATATACCAATGATTATTTCTATAAATATTTCAACTAAATAGATGAAGATGAAATAATAATATTTTAATATGAAAAATTAAAAATGCTTTCTACTATTCGAGCAAAAATGTTTATCATAAAATAGTAATGGAAAGATTATTAGTTGATTATCTCAATATAAAATAGATAATCAACCTATTACAACAATTAATTAAGATTCTACTCTTGACTCTAGAATAAGCAAAGTTTCTATTCCTTCCAATTTGCAATAGACTGACTCATTTTTAATCTTTTTAATAGTCAATTGAAAGGACGAGAGGGCTCAAATTCAATTGTCAAAATATAAATAAAGTACTTTTTTGTGATTGTGAAATGTGAAATGGGAAACTAATCTTAGAATTCAAAGTTTACTTTTTAACTTTTAAGGATTCTAAAGAGTAATTACTCTTTTTAAGTGCTTTTTAAGGTCCTAATTACTGTTAAAACGTGATGAGCGTTTTCCTGTTACATGTTAACCAAACATTAAAGCCTAATCTTGTGAATAAAAGATTTCAATGTCTCTGTAATTCTTTTCATGTTTGACTTAAATCTCTAAAAGTGTAGCATAAAGCAAATTCATGGGGCCATTTTATTTATTTTCATACTTGTGAAAAAGAGAATAAAATTTATTATGTATATATATATGTAAATAAAGTTGGATTCAAGGTCTAAAGGAGCAATATCCACTAATATATGTTAATTTCCATTAGATTAAAAAGTAGATAAAACTAGAGAAATTAAATTCAAAGATTGAGACTGCACGGTTGTTAATTTGTCTTATTGAGAAAAAAATAATCGTTAATATCAGCATAATTAAAGGTTATGTCCTCGTCACCACGTGTACCTATTCATTAGTGCTTATCAAAATCCCAGAGAAATTAAGACCCAAACGCCATTGAGAAGTACATATAATTAAATGATTTCATTGCTTAATTAGCTCGTAAGCACTGAACATTTCTAATCATCTCACCCATACAATACAAGACTGCATTTGCAAACAACTGCACATGTTTTGACATAAAGAGAGATCAACAAGCAAACAAACTCCAACCAACCCCAACCCCCAACAAATGTTGGATCCAGTGATTTATTTTTATTATAGTTGATCATGATTCGACATTAAAAGTATATATATTAAATATTTCCCTAATTAACACTCGCCCACCAAAAAAATAAAGCTCCTTGCCTCTTTTAACCCGAGTTCACAGAGCACAAATCTAGAATTTAAAATTATCGTATAGTTAAAATATTTTATGCACGCAATATATAATGAATTTAGTTGAACCTAGAGAATTCATCCAAAGTTGGTTGTTGGTGGTAGGAGGTGTGAGTTTGCACTTTGCATGTGTAGGTATATACTTTTTAAAACAAGTTATTAGTTTCTTGTGAGCAAAGGCAACTCCATGATCTCAATATGTTGACGTTATGAGTTTCACCAATATAATTTGCTTTCTTTGGAACTTTGCTTGGTTTGGGAATATGACCTAATCAAATTGAAAGCCGTTATGATTGCACAAAAACATGCTGCTCTTCATGGCCCTATCTCAACTTGTTCTTTAAGTTGTTTGTTTTTATCTGATAAAGACATCAATGGAAGAAAGAAAAGAGTGATTGGAAAAATATAATATGTACTTGTATATGAAAACAAACTTCCCTTCTTAACACCCTTTCTTTTTAACTACTTTTTTTAATGTATAGTATAGGTAGGATATGATGAACTTAGATGAATTTGGCAGAGAGAAACTAACAGAAGAAATCATTGATGGGACCAAGTTTTGCTTTTGAGTAAAGCTAGCTAATTATGCTTATAATATATATGCATCCCACACATATCAATTCCAAGGTCAAAGCATCAAGCCTTTTGAGTCAAACACCACTAGTTAGCTTGTTAGATCCAAAGTACCAAATATAACTAGTTTATAGTAAACATATCAAAATGGGCACATTCATCAAAGGTATAATTGTGCCCACCCTGGTGGAGATACCACTTGTGGTAAAATTTTGTCCTCCTTTTGTTCATTATAACTCCTCTCTTTTTTTCTTTTCTTTATGGGTGACTTCTTTTGACCTTAGATTAGTATATGTTAAACTTGGGTACATTGCATTTCCAAGGAAGTTAAAAGTAAAATTATACGCACGCTTACCTTTAATTCATGGGATAATGACACTAATTTACTTTATTGCAAGTTATTAACGATTTCTTTAAACTCTCCGAAAATATATTTTAAGCAAGGATTTAAATATATGGTATACTGGGAATATGATATTTTTTTCATACGAATACTCGAGTCGAATTTGGGGCATTCCAAAAACTTGGAGTTGGTGAGATGCTCGAATTCATTTAAATACAATTTAGTCTATCACAATAAGTTACTTGCTATTTATTAGTTGTTAGCTGTCAATATTAGTATCAAATAAAGTTGCAACCAAACATCTTTCAAAGCCTATTGAAAACAGAAATATACCCAAAACTGTTTTGATTAGACGTTTAAGCCAACATTTCTCGAGGTTAATATCAACTTTATTAGCTTATACTGGAAAGGGGGAGGAAAGGAAATTGCAAGGTAGTGTAGTTTATCTATGTTTTTCCTTAACCCAAGGGTCTATAGGCGGAAATAACCGTTCTGCCTTCCAAGGTAGAGGTTCACGTACACACTACTCTCTCCAGATCCTACTTAAGGATTTACGCATTGATACTTTGTTGTCGTTGTAAATACACAGTCTAATTCAAGAATCGAAACAAATTTGGTTTAATTCAAGCTGTTTTTGGTACTTCTTATTTAGTTATTTAACACGGGAAGTCCGGTTTTCATGAACTGTGACGAAGGTAATGCAAAATATGCACATCAGAATAACGCCTCACTTCACAAATTAATTCATGCCAGAATCTGCAGTGACTCATAAGCATTCCTTCATCTAGTAAGTGCTTATGGTTCTTTCGTCTAGTCAAGTTGTTATACTATTTATGAATTACAAGGATTGACATGACTTGAACTAAA
Organism: Solanum chilense; assembly: GCA_032847665.1. Lineage (NCBI taxonomy): Eukaryota > Viridiplantae > Streptophyta > Magnoliopsida > Solanales > Solanaceae > Solanum > Solanum chilense. Next base: position 105,689,467 of record CM064963.1, on the reverse strand, counting down.
CAATTGCTACAAAGCTCATTCTAAGGTTATACATGATATACGCAATGAAGTTGACTAACTCACAGAAAGAGTTGGGGAAACATCCCATAAGAGTCAAGTCACAAGACATTCACCGAGGCCATTACCAATAACAAAGTGAATGCAACTTATGTCCCTGAAATTACTAATCTCAAACATACTGACGGTTTTGCACAGCCATGGTTCAGAATCTAACTAATTTTTTTTTTGAAGTTTCAGTTAAGCTCCATAAAAATAAGATCACATTGCAAACTTAGTTACGTTGTTTATCCTTTTGTTAAATTCATATCCTACCAGAAGCCTGTGTAAATCTCTTAAGCCCATCCCCTCCTTCCAAACTCCATAACAGTTATCAGGCATAACTTCATTTATCTTTTCAAGTGGTGAACATGAAATAAAATCAAAATAACAATCTACCATTAAAAGATACACTCCCATGATATTCCCCTGCAGCAAAATTCAGGGATTATTGATCGATCAATAAACCCTTTGTAAACAAATAGGCACAGTCAGAAAGACAAACAAACAGAAACACATAAGGAGCCAAAATGGAAAATTTAGAAAACCAAGCACCATATAAATTTCCCTGAACCACTTCAGCTTTGAGGCCAAATTAACAAGCTTCAAGTCATTTCACTTAAGCACGTGGATTGATGATTGATCAATGTGGAGAAGAATTTACTCTGGACTAGATGGACAATGTTGCTAACATACCATCACTGCAAGATAAACCTGCATCGAGCCTGGTATTAAAGTGGAGAATGGAAGAGCAGCTGGCCCATTATCCCCGAGTCTTGAAGGTTGCATGCAATTAGTCATTTGGGATGGCCCCAGCTAAATTTCTTGGTGATACAAAAAAAGGTTACCAAAGAATTTTTTTTCTGAAAAGTAATGAAGAACTTTATCATAGAGAGAATACCACTAAGTTAGTGCTACAAAACAGAGATACAGAGAGTGCAATCCCTCGATAGTATCTAACATGGCATTTACATCATGTACAAAATTTAGGTTGCACCAAAGAGCTAGGAAAGAAAAAGCTCTACACTTATGGCTATGAATGTGTTTCTTGTTGCCTTGAAAATTCTACTATTTCTTTCAGTCAAACTATGCACCAAACAACAACATACCCAATGAAATCTCACACAGGGAGGGGTAGAGCAACCTTACCCCTACCTCGTGGATGTAGAGACTAGAGAGGCAAACTATGCATAAACAATGTGCTAAATTATGGAAGTAGCACTTCATCATTAAAAAGATCGAATGCAAAGCAGCAGTAGGAATTTTTTCCTCTTCCTAAGTTATGCTAAATAACATAAGAGAAAATCAAGTAGGTCAGAGAATCCCCATTTCCTTGTTGAAACATGCATATAGGTATACAAGTAGTTTGTTGTTTTTCTTCTTTTTTAAAATTCTAATACACATCGAAATACATCCTTAACTCCAAACACATTCTCCCACTGGCACCTCAGAATAAATCAAGGGGAGGATAAGAAAACAAAAAAGAAATACAAATAAAGCATGGGCACCTGGGAGAAATCATAACTAGGCTGATTAGTGAGGCCAACGTTTGCACCATCTACCACTATACATCAAATGGATTCTTTAGACACTCCTTGACGAGGTGCACCTAGAAAGTTGATCCCACATTCTTTCACCTGAATGCCTGAAGCATGAAAACTCAAATACTGGAAATCGAAATAAGCACTCCACAAATTCTGAATATGTATATTCAGGAGTAACAGATCGTATTTCAGAATCCATTATAATGGGAAAAGGATAATGATAAATGAATACGCCAAATCTAGTTTATAGATAACACAAAATCAACTAGGTATGCAGAGTGTTACTGTTACCATATCAATTGTCATGATCCCATTTTATTGCCAGCAACTAACATTTTCATTCACCTTTTATAGGCACTCATCTGTAGGGAGATTCCTACTTATAAATTAGATGTTCACTCTAATGATTCTTTTTTCTTCTTTTTTGGGTTTGTGCATTGGCAGAATACCAATATGAATGCTTAGCTTTTCAAAGACAGTTATATTTTTCTTTAAATCAACTTGAAGACATACATGGAGTGATCCTTCTAATCATCCCTGGCAGGCAATATTGGTACTAATCTAATCATGCATAAAGCCCTTCGTCTTCCCTTTCCGACTAATTCTTACTTGTGCAAATAGCTGCACTGCTCCCTCAGGCACAACCCCAGATTCCCCTGTATGTATATCCACTTTGTTAGACTTATCAAGGGTTAATTTCATGTTTAAACGTCATTTAGTTATTCACTCCGACGTCATGTCAAAGTAGTCGAACTTAAATTTGTTTTGAACAGTAGGATCATCCTGACTCGAACTACAATCAACTTCAATAAATGGCACACAACTCTATTGCATTCACAAATAACTCATTTGTTGACATTTATGGGAAACCCTAATTTTAACCAACAAATAAAGCAACACATTATACTGATGAACATTCAGACTCAGTGAAACATTGTTGAACCTGTGCATCTTCTCAAACGCGAAGAACTTCGTCATTTTCCGGCGCTTCGCCGCGAGTTCTCGTGGTGGATCGTCGGAGAAGTGCAGAGGGATGAACTGACTTGCAAATATGGGAACAAAGGCCCAAAATTGTCCAACTATATCTTTCGGGTAGAACACCAAATAGTCCAATACATTTTTGACAAAGTGATATCCTATTAGTATCGACCCAAACACTCATTATATTTTTAACAGATAAAACTTCTGATGCTCAAAAAAAAAATTCCCATAGAGTGTCCACGTTTAAATTAGAATATCAGTTTAATTTGAATTACGTATTACAAAATTCATAAATAATACTTTAATATAATATTTTTTCATACTTACCGCAACTCATTATTTTGAAGCTCAGACTTAGTATGTCTTTTAGTATGTCATTCAAAGTTTACTTTAATAACTTTCGCATAAAAATCTCATTATTTTAATTCTAACATAAAGCAGTAGATAGAACTGTATCCTTTTTAAATTACAATTTGAACATACATTATATATATTAGATGAACAAAGAGTCTTTACATTTTGTATATGTTCTTTTCTTGGCCAGGCTTATTTTCTTTACCTGATTCTAGTTTGATACCTATCGTGACTTAGGTTACATTGCATTTTCCATAGGATCAAACCTATAGGCTATAGGTTGTTCAAATTGGTGTTCGATTTTATAATTTTGATGTTTTTATTTTCTAGATGCTCCAACAATGTCAAAATTGAAATACAAGTTGTACATTAAATGGTAATAATGACGATTATGCAAATCTCCCTTTCTTTAATTTCTTTGCTTTTCTACAGTGGGGTTTCAAGTTAATTTGTTCATGTTCATGTGTACAGCAAGTTAGCAATGTGGCTGACAAAGATTCGAATCGAGATGGTAAAAGAAAATAGAAAGACAAAGAAGAAAAATTTGGAGATTGACATAGAGGACGACCTCCTAAATAATGAATTGGATGTCAACACCTCTCACACATTAAGTTTTAATTGATACAAACATAAAAATCTTGAAAGTTTTATAATTTTTCGATAAGTATATAATTATTATATTCGTAAAGAAAAGAGTTGCTTACTCTATAAAGACACTTTCAATATAAAGTTGTTTCTTCGATTTTCCTCCCTTTTTATGCTATAATTTGTGAATATTCTTTTAATGTATGAGAATGAGTTCATTTTCTTATAAACATAATTATATGAATATATGGGAAAAATGCACAAGTATCGCCCTATATTATGACAGAAATTTCAGAGACACACCTTAACTAAACTAAAGTCCTATTGCTCCATGAATTTAATTTTTTTTTTATAATTTTATGCACCTTTTATCTTACGTGGTAATAAGATCTTAGTTTAATTAAGACATATCTCTGAAATTTTAATTATAATCTAGGGATATTTGTGAATTTTTAGTATATATGTATAGTATTTTATAGTATATTCCATAAAAGCAAATAATATCTTTAACGTCACTTTGTCAAATATAAAATACATACATTGTTTATAGGCAGAGATAAATTTGAAGAGCACGGCTGCAATGAAGATGATCATTTGGTTTATAAAATATATACGTTCTATAAAATATACACACGTAATGTATATTTACTAGTTATTAGTAGAAGAAAAAAGGCTTAAGTTATTAGCGGCCCCTTAAAGTTATCCGCATAATTCACTTAGACACTTCAGCTAATACTTGTATCAATTGAACATTTTTACCTATATAATAATCGTTTCTATTAGACATTTTTTTATAATCAACAAAAAATGTGAAGAGTGTGTGATACACTTGCGATGACGTGGCAACATGACTAATTAAAAAATAACATTTGGCATTGGGCTCCAAAATTATAAAAAAAAACACATTTAATATCTAATTTTTAAAAAAAGAAAAAGAAAAATGAAAATACCAAACCTATTCTACCCCACCTTACCCCACCCCACTCCACCCCCTTTCATCTTCATTTTCTTTCTCAAAACACATTCTTTCTTAAATTACAAAATTTTATTCTTTTCAAATAACTTCAAGATTTCTTTTTTATATACTAAGAGTGAAAAAGAAAGAAACTTTTGTTGGCGGTTATACAACTCTACATCTATGACAAAATGAAATTGATAGCTCCAAAATTATTTCTTTCAAATTTTTTTATATCATTTTTGATAAATTTAATGACCACATATGAATTTGGGTAAAAATCTTTGTTCTAAAATTGTGATAAATAAATATCAGCTAACTATTTTTATACATAAAAATCATTTATCTTTTTTCATATTCTTCATACTTGTTTCTTGTTTTTATGAGATTTGAAATAAATCATACGAAGACTTTCTTTTAAATTTGAATTTTTATAGTTGATTTTCATTCATCTTCATATTTGGAAGATATAATTTTTTTTTATATAAAAAAAGAAAAAAAAACAATGCTAGAGCTAAAATGAATAAAATTTTGTAAATTAAATTATGAAGAAGATGATAGATAGGGAATGAGGTGTTTTATTTTTTGAAAAAGGTGTAAATAAAGAAGAAAATATTTTTTAAGTTAATTATAAGGTCAAGTGTCAATAAAAGAGGAAAAAATATATAAAAAAAATAAAAAAGACACTATTTTAAGTCTTTTCACGCGTTTCAGGAAAGTGCAATACAAATATTTTTTATCATATCAGCATTTTGTGTCTAATAGGTATATGTTTTAAATAATTTAGGTGTTTAATAGGTACAAATTTCAATTGAAATGTCTAAGTGAATTATGCGGACAACTTTAAGGGACGGTATATGACTCAAGCGAAGAAAAAATATTGTTACTTTGGAGTTAACAAGGACATTGACCAAAAAGTCCAAAATGTGGGCGTAGTACAATAGAAGAAGCAAATGGACCCCAATTTATGCTTTGTGCCTTGTATTTGTAACGAACTTTTCAGTCTTCTCATTCTCTTCTCTGACCCAATCAATTTGCATATTCCTGTTTTTCTCGTCTTCTTCTTTCAAGACCAAAATGCCTTGTCCTATTTTTGCACTAATGGTAATTGTAAAATATCAATTTGGTCAGTTGATATTTAACTTTTTGTGCTGCCATTTGTTATAGAGAAATTATTGGGGTTATGAGTCTTAAGGGGAAAAGCATGCGTAAGATCATATAACCTCCCACATGTCAAAGTTTTTTTTAAAAAAATTTATAATTTCTTAAAATATAACACAAGATATTAAGTATAAAAAATTACGAATTTTCATGATCTAAATTGAAATATCAATTACCATATAAATAATTAGGATTATTTGTTCGTCTTTACAAATTTTTCTTTCTTTCTATTTTTAATACCACTAGAATACTTCAAATTTTCAAGACCTTGCTTGCTCATTAAGAAATGATTAACAATTAATTAATGGATCTAAATACACCCAATCATGTGAGGCACAATTGATTTATTTATTTGCATGTCTTTTTTCAACTTCACAACAATTTAAAGTATATTTTTTTTTCACATGCATTATTCTTCGGGTTGATCCAAAGGTTTGAGTTTGAGATTTTCATATTAGAAGTCTCAAATTCTAAATTCCTTGTCAGAGAAAGCAATGAATTTTGCCTTATGAGTCGAGCTCGTCGCACTAGGTTTGCCTAGTGCGGGTTTATCTCTGCTATTTGATTTGCGAGCTACTCCCTCTATCCCTATTTACTTGTCAATTTAACAAAAAGATTATGGATCTTTTTCCTAATATGTCCTTATTTAATTATAGAAAATTTCTAATACTACTAAATTGTCAATTTAATAAAAAGATTATGAATCTTTTTCCTAATATGCCCTTATTGCCCTTATTTAATTCTAGAAAATTTCTAATACTACTAAGTTGTCAATTTAACAAAATATGGATCTTTTTTTTAATATGCCCTTATTTAATTCTAGAAAATTTCTAATACTACTAAGTTGTAATGCATGCTTTTTGAAATCAAAAAATACATTTATTATAATTGAGGAGTTGTATAATCTTTTAAGTTAAGGGTAAAATTATAACTAACCTATGATGATAATTAGTGCCTTACCCTGTGCGCACCTAAAAGAATAGCGACCGAATTTCCTTTATCTTAAAAAAAAGAGTTTTTGCACATGCATTAACATTAAATTTAATCTCTCCGATTAAAATTATCTGAAAGAACAATTAAATTTTTAAAAGAAAAGGGAACACCTAGGCCACTTGAATAAAAATAATGTCATAAAAAGAAAATAGCGTTCTATGACCAATGATGGCTAAATAAGAAAAGGCAAAGTCCAGGTCAGCGTTTCACCCACTCTGAAGGCAGTGGTCATAGCCTAAACCTTCATTCAACAATCTTTTCATATTCTTATTATACATTTTCTTCATTTTTCATTAGAGAATTCCAGATACACATAGAATGGGTCATGGAAATTCGAGACAGGATTGCTCCTCCGGCGACTCCGCCGACGGTAACAAACCGTCGCGGATAAGAAGACTCGGTCGACGGCTTCGCCTGCACAGTCGCCGTAGTTGTCACACAGCTGCTTCACATTCTCAAACTTCTAAGATCCTTAAGGAGGAAGACTTTGCTGGCATCGCTCTCATCCAGATCATTAGCGTAACTTTCTTTTAACTACTACTACTTTCTACTAATTTTGTACTTTTTTATGCTCTCTGCTAGATGTAATACGAAATTCTGTACGTTCTATGTGTGAATTCGTATTTATGCGTAAGTTCTGAAAAAGTTTTTATGTAGGTAATTCCTTCAAATCTTTGCGGAATTTCATACACTATTTGGTAAATGTAAAGTATATTAGTAGTATAGCGTTTTTTTCTAGTTCTGAAAAGAATCAGTGCGCAACTTATTGTAACTAATATCTACGAATTTTGCTAAGTTTGTACATAATTGGGTAAATGTTACATCTATATGCATGTTGAGCGTGTGAATACCTACACATTTATAAATATTTTAAGTCTTGAAAAGATAGAGTATAACTTTCTCGGACTAATTTACAAATTTTGCAAAAAATTTACACTCAGTCTTATAGATGGAATATTTATGTGAAAATATATTGTGTGCTATATGTATGTTTGTTTTAGTTTTGAAAGGATGCAGAATGTAGTATTCTGTAACTAATCCTACAAAGTTTGCAGAAAATTGTACCCAATCTGGTAAATGTAATACCTATTGTGTGTATGAAGATTTAAGTTACACAGATGTATGAACTTGTGGTTGCTTTGTTTCAGGCTGAGATGAAATTTAAGGACAAATGGCTAGCTTGTATTACCCTTGGTGAACAAACTTTTCGCACTCATGTGTCTGATCAGTTAAGTACACATGTCTGCAGATAGTTGCGTGGTAGTGAATTTGTGTCTTCAACAATGTTCACAGTACATACACACAAATAAAAATATGTAATGTTCCAGATAAATAATTTGAGAATTCACATCTGCCTCTTCTTGTAGTCCACAGTTTTAGTTAGGGATGGGGGTGGCTTGTGCTATTTGTTGCTCAGTATGTTGGGTGTGAGTACGATGATAAAAGGTTGTTAAGAATTATTCTAACAATTGAAGGATAATTTGCGAAAAATGAAACTAGCTTTTACCTGAAGTACTCTAGATCCCGAGAAGAAAAGCAAAGATGAATGGGTTTAAGTTATGCCCAGTTTTATTTAACAGAACTGCTTTTGAGATGTGAGCATGCAAGTGAGGAACAAATTTTGAGTTTACCCTTGGGTCTTATATTTTGTTGGAGCTGGACAATTGAGTAAATGAAAAAGGTTAGAACTTTTACTAGGTTCTTTATACCTGCCTGGATACTTCAAAATGCACTAATAGTAACAGACATGAAAAGTTACACTATTTTATTTGGAATTGCAGCTGGAAAACTCGTGCTTGTTGTAAATATTTTTGGAGCAAAAAATTGGAAAATTGCTTCTAATCTTCTCTTATCTTACAATAGTTCAGAGTGTTATTATCTTGATGTGCTGTATAGAGATTCTTGTTATCTTTGGAAATTTTCTTGCTTTGGATCATTATTTCTCCAGAAAATGATAATGCGCCAAGTATGATATGTACAAAAATACACCATCACCTTGGTATTTGTCTTTCTTATCAGTCTGCTACTGCATGTTTATGTATTATAAACTGGAAGAAGGTTTATCGATTCTTGCCTAGTAGATTTATATGACACATTTCACTTGATTTTCTCCAGCCATTCCATAATGTTGAAAAAGTAAAAAGGGCATAGTTGTGCTTGACTTCCCTACTTTTCACACCGCAGATTAGTGATTATGTTTCTTTTTGTTCTGTAAATTTCTTTGCAGAACTGACAAGCCGACCTGGAACTCAGTGAGTAAACACTTTTTTTTTTACATCTACTATAAGTTGCTTATGAAATAACATATATAATTTTAATATGATCAATGCACATATAGCTGAAGCTGATAAAAACATTTTTGGCCACAATTATTGTTGCTTCCCCACATTGATTAAGTACACTCACTTATTTAAGATTCTTATGGTGATTATAGAAATAAAATGTCTAGTCCTTGTACATGCAAACTTTTCCTTGTGGGTAGGCGTTGAGTGATCTTTTTAGTGTTTAACTTACCTTTTGTTTATCAAAGCCCGAGGAAAGTATGATAACTGAAGTCTAGTTAGGCAAGTTACAGTGGGCTTGCACTGACCTTGCAATCTTGTGAATCTTTGTTCTGTTTAAGACACGCTAGTCTGGGTTCTACCATCTCATTACATTAGAGTGTTGCATTCTCGGTTATGCTATGTGCGAGAGAACCTGATTATTCTAGTAAAATCATAAGAAGTGAGTAAATAACCCAAGATCCTTAAGTTCCTTCAGAAACCTTTATACCTCCTCTCAAACTACATTTGATATGGGCTATCTTATATCTCTGCCAACTTTCTGAATGTACTAGGATTCATGCATGAAACGAAAATTGAAATTACAGGTGAATGCACAAGCTTAAAGTTTGTTGTGATGCCATGTAAAAGAATTTAAGCACCCAACAATTTTTATTAGGGGAATGTGCTAGCTACGTGTGAATTAGCCCAAATTTTTGTAAGCCCCTTTGATGCTCATATATACCTGATGGGACACTTTGTATATTTCAAAACTCACCAAATTCTGAGAGGATAATGGCAAGTTCTTCGAAGCTATTTTGATCTTCTTTAGTTTTCTGTATAAATAATTAATAAGCTATCTGTGTCATGAGATTTTGCTGATATTTTTTAACCTTAACTTCTATAGGAAAAGAAGCTTCTTTTGGAAAAACACGGAGCACATCTTGCAAGAATATCTGTTTTTGAGGTGCGTCATACTTGTGGTTGTGAAAATAGTTTGTATCTCTTGCTAGTCATTTTTGACCATTTTAAGTCTCAAAAAGGTGATGGAGCATCTTGATAATTTCTGGTCATCATGGTTCATGTTGAGAATGTTATTGGCAAATACAAAATTAGGACATATGCTTTCTGTCATTCCAGTCATTCATGAATTTGTAGCATCCTGAGATTTATATAAAGTTCTCAGGGACAATATCAAACCTCATCTTTGTCTTGATATGCTAGGAACCAGAATACTCTTTGTTGATTTTTTGTTCCCAATCGTGTTCCTTAAGATTTCAGGTGGAAGATATTGTTGTTTCATTTTCATCTTTGCATGATGTTGCACTTGGAAATGCCAATATTGCTTTTAGCCTCCTAGTTGTTACCAAAAGAGAAAAAAACATAATAAATAAGAGAAAATCCTCATAAATTACTCACTACTGATTTATTTATGGTACAGACCAATAGACTTTCGAGGAACAATCTGATCGGTTACTGTGAGGTTGATCTACTTGAATTTCTCTCTCAGGTGAGTTGCTCTTGAGGTTGAGAAAAAATCTGCAACAAGTGGCACTGTATTTGTCATGTTTATGTTGTTAACCATGGATTAATCATTTGTAATATAAAGGCGGAAGTTCTTGGTTTACTTGTTTGTAAGTATCATCCTTTTTTTAATTTACAGTATGATAAATTGGCTAACTCTCCTACTATCGTATTCTTTGATTTTACTATTACCTGTTGTTTTCTTTGCTTCGGTCATCGTACTATTTGTTGTTTCTACTGTTCTTGTCTCCATTATTTTCTCTATGGTTTCTTCACTACTGAGGGTCTATTGGAAACAAGCGCTCTACTTTCACAATGTAGGGGTAAAGGCTGCGTATACACCTTGGATGTGTTGTTATTAGATAAAATGGAATTTTTGTTTTCATTTGTTTTGCTATAAAAGGTTATGTCATAGAGAAATTAGAACATCTGTTACAGAGAGGGCAAATCCATTTGTCGAGGACACATTCCTCAAATTGTACTCACATAAAATCTGAATAAATTTTGAATCCTCATTTCCTATAAAGCTTACTGAAGTAAGCATTTGTGTCATTTTCCCTATATCAATTGTGTATTTGCGCTTACATTGTCATATGTGATAAGAGGTAGACTACAGGTGGCCTTTAATGACAAGTCCTAGGAATTTGGGAAAACTTGTTAAAAGCAACATCAAATAGTAGTTATTTTTTTCACTATGCTTGGTTTTTGTAAGATAAAATATGGAAGCGGCTTAGTCTTCACTATGCTTGGATTTTGTAGCATTTTAGAAGTAACCGCTTCAAATAGCTGTTACTTTCATCAAGCATTTGGATAAGTCAGTTGCCTGCAAGTCTCATACGTCCAAAGTAGGGTGTTAACCAGTGCAGGAACAAGGATTTTATATCGACATTGATGTAGTTTCATAAGATAATGCTTTTAGAAGTTTTTACTTCTAAGTATTAACAGAACTACAGAAGCCGTTGGCTTGTTAAAAATGTTGATATGGTGTACGGAGCTGCATTCCGTAGTTTACAATATTTGCACCTTTTCGTTTTGCAAACCAATCCGTAGCCCAATGTTTAAGAGAATAACTTATCTTGCAGGATTGCAGTTCTGATACTGAGGTTCTTGACTTATTAGACCCATCATCTGCCTCCACAGTTGTTGGCCGTATATCTATTTCGTGTTGCATTGAGGTTTGTATTCGCTGGGGACCCATCTACTTCTAATTACTTATGGTAGGTTTCTGTTGGCCCTCATCCCTGATATGTGATCACATTTTCTTTGCAGGATCCCGTTGAGACAGAGAAAACCTTTGTTAGGCGCATCTTATCTATAGTGGTATGTGAAAACTTTACCCCTGCTGTCGTCCTAGTTGACAGTGATCTGTTAGTGGACCCTTCTGAAGAACAATGCAGCATAAACTGGCTAGACTCTGTCTCATCTATATAGGCGTGTCTCTCATTCAACCTTTTCTTTTTTGTTTCTTGAATCATCAAAATGAACTGGTTCAATCTTTTCTCTTTCTCTTTCTCTCTCTCTCTCTCTCTCTTTTTTTAAAAAAATTATCAAAATCATCCTATGCATATCACACCTATAGGGGCTCAATTTTTAAAATGTTGCGATTAAGTATCCAAAAACATCCATATATCGGAAGAAAAGTGGTATTGAATCGTTGTATAGTGCAATGTGGACCCTCCCTTTTTCTGTCTCTTTCACTTCCCACACTGGGCCCTTCACTCCTTCAGAAGTTGTATTGGTTCTTTCTGAAGAGGTTGACCAAAAAAATGCACTCATTTCCCTTGTCATCAAAATAAAAAAAAAAGGACCCATTTCTTACTGTTAAAAGAGAGAAGGTAAGTAAAAGGTCATTTGCTAACATTATGTAAATAATTTTCAGTTTATTATAATATACACACTCTCAGTTGCTTCTCTGTTCTTATTACTGTTTGGTAATTAGATGATTTATGAATTTGAGAATTGTTGCTCTTTGCAGGACTGTAATGAAGACGGAGAGCTTTCATTGGACGAGTTCTCTGATTTGATTGATGCGTTTGGAAATAAACTGGCAGCTGAGAAGGTTCGCATCTGAGGAGAATCTTTAGCTCTCATTGTAGTCTTTTTAGAGCCTCTCATGCAACACGTTATTGGACTTGATTTCTCATCTAAATCACATCCTGTTCATACTGTGATTTCAATAATGACCCTTTCTCAGCATAATACAATTGCATTTTTTGAAAAGATACTAAACCTGCAGAGAATTCTAAATACATATTTTGTAATTGTATTTTCTATGAAGTCTGCTAAGGAATCATTATTCTGTTTGTCAGAAAGAGGAGATATTCAAACAAGCTGACAGAAACGGGGATGGTGTTGTTAGCTTGGATGAGTTAGCCACACTTCTGGCTATACAAAATGAAAAGTAAGGCCTTATAAAATTTGCATGCCTGGAATCAAGTGTTACTTTTTCTAGGAATCCCTTCAATGCTCAGGTTTAATGAACTTCAGCGTCTAAATGAGTTCTTTTTTATTTGTGTTACTCCATTATTTAATTAAATGAGACTTTTGTAGTTCTAACAATGAGGAGGCAGGGAACTGAGAGAAAAGCGGGGAAGGGGAATGACCAATGGGAACTCCAAAAGGAAACTATTCTCTCATCCTAATAACGTATGCAAATGTCACATGGATCCCATTTGTTAATTCATAATTGTCTGACTAAAGAGTTGGGAAGAGTTAAGTTTCTATGTGATGTTTCCTTAGTGTCTTTGCAAGGGTTTGTTCAAGCTTTTAAATAGTATCTTCTGCAGAAAGGAAAATGTGAGACACCATCATAAAATAAGTGTACATCTTCATTTCTTAAATATCCCAGCAAATATATGCTTAGGGTGAAAACTATTAGCAACCATCACAAAATAGAAGCACGAGGCTACTTTTGTTAAAGGGAACATTCTGACGTAGTATTGAACTTCATGATGTACAATCAATTTAGATGCTTCATAGCAACTAAAGTAAAGTAAGCTGAAGGTAGTTAGTAATGAATAAAATGGATGAAAATCAAAAGTTCCTATGTGTGCCGTCAACACAAGTTTTAGCTTAAAAGAAACTTAGTTCTTCATGTCTTGCCGGTCTTATAACTATTCTATAGAAAACTTACCCTTTCACTTTTGTAGGCATCATTCTATCACATAGCACCCTGATAGTACTTCCCATTTCCACCATCTGATTTTCATTTCGTGAGCTGCTGCATTCCATTCTCTTGAAACAATATTCCTAGACATGAATGCTATGTGATAGAAGGATGCCTGTCAAATTGTAAGATGGGTTCTATCATCTATGGAACAATTGTAAGACCGGCAAGGTTGTAGTGAAAGTTGGACTGCTTAAGTCCAACATATCCACAAAATTAGTGTTGCATAGATGCGGATGCTAAGATGAATGTGTGGTCATACAAGATTATATGATTAAAAATGACCACATTGGTTGCACCATAATACAGAAGTTGAAGAAGAATTGCTTAGTTTTGTATTATTTATAGGTAATATCTACTTCTACTGCTACTATAGTACTACTCCCTCCGTTTCACAAAGAATGACCTAGTTTGACTTGGCACGGAGTTTAAGAGTATAAAGAAGACTTTTTAATCTTGTGGTCCTAAATTAAAGTTAGGTTAAATGTACAAAATTGCCCTTTGATCTTGTGGCCTTAAACATGCCACGTGCAAAGTTGTTACAAAAAAAAAAAGAGGTCATTCTTTATGAAACATACTAAAAAGGAAAGGAGGTCATTCTTTTTATCTTGCTCTATCATGTGGAAAAAAACATAATTGTCTTGAAACTCTTTTATATGGTGGTATGTATTCTGAAAGGTTGTTAATGGGACAATTATTCTTTAACAATGTACATGAGGAATGGATAGCTGTGGGAGACAAATAAATGTTTTTATATAGAGATGATCCGAAACCTCCTTGTGAAGTTATCTTGTCAAATCTTTTGTGGACATTCCTAAACTTTTATGCAGAGTTCTATGCGTCAAGTGAAGATTTCTCTTTTTTGAAAGATATAGCTACTTCTGTTGCTGGCTTCATGTTCTTACATTCTCCTGTTGACTCAATGTTCTTCTCTTTCAGGGAACCAATAATTAATTGCTGTCCTGTTTGTGGCGAAGTTCTTGAAGTTTCGGATGGGTTGAATAACATGATTCATATGACCTTGTGTTTTGATGAGGGGACTGGGAATCAGGTTATGACAGGAGGATTCTTGACTGATAAGGAGGCTTCAAGTGGGTGAGAATTATGCAACTTTTCTGAGTCTAATTATTCCTAATAAAATTACTTACCTCTTGATTATTATATTATTTTTTTTATGAAATATTGAAGTTCATGTACTTGTATAATTTTGTGTAGATGGATGTTCAAACTGAGTGAATGGGCCCATTTTTCAACTTTTGATATCGGTTTAAGGTCTGGTTCAAGTGCTTCACATATCTTGGTATTCTCTCATACTGACGGAACAGCCTTTTTTCCGTAGAAACTGGGTGAAGGATCTTAGACATTAAAGTGTACTTTATTTGCCTTGTCTTCTTACATGCTTTATCAGAAAGACCAATTGGCTTTTCCTCTTTTGCTGACTTCAGCCGTATGCATTGCAATTAGATATTGCCTTTAACACTGTTTTGATATGCTATACAAAATTGACACGGTGTGGTGTTCAGCCAGGACCAAATGTCTTATAAATAGGGACTTTTCTGTGTTTTCTCTCTGGATCTGATATAAATTGGACCTTCTTGAAATTATCACCTAGTAGTAACAGAGTGTTGGATATCTATTTGTAACTCTACCTATTTTGAAGTATCACTGAAGATTCCTTGGCAATATTCAGGTGGTAAATTAAATAGCTTCTACACACTGTTGCTTTGCTAGGAGTGCTTATTCTAGTTCTTGGGTGAAGCCTGTTGGTGTCCAATTCCTTTTTATTTGTATTTTCATCCTGTTTATCAATTTAGCGTTCTCTCGTGAATTCTGAAGTGCCGTATATGATCCCATTACTAGAAAAAGTTATTACTTTGAATTGGCCGAAGATTTGGTATCATTTCTTCCTCTGAGACTCGCCTTCTTTTGAATTTTTACATTTAATATCTCTTGAAAATAATCACTGTCTGAGTGCTCACCTTTTTCTCCATGGCTCTTTTCTGCATTCGTGTAAGATTTACAAAGAACAACTGGATGTTTGTTTCTTTTGTCAATTCATTCTCTCGTTATTTTGCTTTACATGCAATTTCTGGCAGAGGAGTCTGAGAATTAGAACATGCTGGAAAAAAAGGTTCTTTTGTCCTCTGATGGCATCTGATGTTGCATCCTCGCTTTGTTAGGTTTATGACCGCCGAAAGAAAAGGCTAGTGGAAGAAATAATTGATCGGAAGATAGTCTTGTCAATGAGGGCTATCTATCAGTCTAAATTTGGCCTTGGCCTTATGGATAATGGTATGCTTTTGACTTAATCACTTATCAAGATCTTCAATTGTAACAAGCAATTTTCCTATATATGTTCCATCTATAAGCATATATATGTATATCCATCTTGTCCACCCCTATGATATAGATTAGTTTCGGTTTTTGGCCCATGATACCTGAAGTAGCTTTTTGGCCTCCGGTTTTCAAAAACATAATGGTTTCAGTTCATCTTTAGTATATGTATCTCAATCTGTTAGAGATCAGGGATATTTGGTTGCTCTCCATAGTCGAAAATCAAAAGAAGAACAAATAGAAAGCAAACACTTAATAATAAGCTTGATCAATCCAATGCACTTTATTTGATTATTGTTCACATAAGCAATGTTGCATGGGCCAGAAGTTCTTTTTTTCAAGGAAAAAGGAAATATCTTCTGATGTTGATATGGTATTACCAAACTTCCCTATCAACCTATCTGTTCTTCATATCTCTTCAGAAATGTACAGTGAGTATCTAGTAAGAGTTCATAAATTGCGGCCCCATCTTTTTCTGCTGTGGATCTTTTTGCTGATTATTATCATTTTAACTGTAGTACAGGTGCAAAAGAAATCTTGCGGAGCCTCTCTGAAAAACAGGGCAAGAAAATGGATACTGCTGAATCTGCCAAAGAAATACCTAATTTCATTGAATTTTTTAAGGTAACTGTCCCAGTTAAACATCAACATCATCATTATGATGTCATAATTAATTCTGATTATATATGGTTCTTCTTTTATCCTAGTAGGTTAACTAGCTAGCCTAAGCCAACTGCAGTGAGATTCTGTACTTTTTCTTCAATAAATCATTTTTTCTGGAACGTCTTATAGCCATCTTTGGAAAAGAAGTTCTACTTTTTGGAGAATTAAATTATCCTTTTGCTTTCCCCATTTAATTCACCCTGGCTACTGTTGCAATGAACTGTAAGTGCCCTGGAAGAGATTTTGGATGATAAAAGTTACATCTTTGGATTAAATGCAACTTCCTTTCCATGTGTCATGTTCAAAAAGCTATCCCCTCTATCCTTAAAGGGTCCTTTCTCTTTATACTGAAATCTCGTCCATCTTCCTCATATCGGAAGAAGTTTGCTTCAACACTTCTATTACTTCTAGTATTACACTATACAATCAAGTTGGATATGCATCATAAATGATTTTTTGGAGTGCGGAATCCTAGTATGTGATCATTGCAAGAATTTAATTGTCAAATAGGACCAAATTTATCCTAGTAAATACTACAATTTTAATTATACTCTTGATCCCTATATCCGACTAAGTGAAATTGTGAAACAGGAAAACTGGATTGCAAGGCCCTTGACTGATCAGTTTTTTGGTTCTGAAATGGGAAATGGGACGTAATTCTTTTACCCTCATTATGATCTTAAAAGCCCCAATCATTAGATGCTGAAGATGAGATCATTTGTTTGGTGATTTGACTGCACGTCTATTTTATGATGAGCATGTTTTGTGCTTGAATTTATTATAATTTCTATATTTCTTGGCGATATCTATGTATAGTTTCTTTTGAAGTACACTGTGAATGTCTTGTTCTTGTAAATTGCTGTGATTGAATAAAATAGTTCTGTTTCAGGATCAAATAAATATGGATGAAGTCAAGTATCCATTGGAGCAATTTAAGGTACGCCAAGACCTTCAGGCAACGCGGGCTTTCATTTGAGAGAGTATTAGTTTATTCTTTCTTTATTCACTTCAATTTGGTATGCTCCTTGTGTATGGAAGCTTCCCATTATCAATGAAACAATTCTTAATCTCAAAGAAGAGAAGTCTCAACTAGGTCTTTGGACTGATTGCAGGAGAATGAACTGATATTAGCAGTTCTATGAATTATGGAAAGAAAGAATTTAGCTTAGTTTATTCCTCTCATATGCTTTAATTTGGTATTACATATAGAAGAAGTGAGTAGGTGAATTGACGGAATCTTTTCTCATGTCATATTATTGTTTCTGATAGGAGTAGTTGTAGCTTTGAGATGGTATCTAGAAATAACGCAAGTATCGGCATACCTTAAGTCAAAGATGAAATGTGCTAAATGTTTGCGGTATATTACTTGTTTCAGTTGATTGTGGTAAAATTTAGACATGGACATACAATCAACTGATGAGGGCATAGTGCATACCACAAAATAATCTACATACGAAAAACCTATCAATGGTCCGCAAAGCAAATGGGAGCTCCATTTTGTATAAAATGGAAAATATTTTAAATCAATTCATCACTTGGATGTACTACATCTTGATCAATCCAATGCACTTTATTTATATGTGATTATTGTTCGCATAATTTACTAGTATTTTAAAATTTTAATGAAGTTCTCTTTATCATTGCACATCATTTCTTTGATGGTCTTGTAAATTTGGTTTCCAGACATTCAACGAATTTTTCATAAGAGAGTTGAAGCCTGGTGCCAGACCTATTGCTTTTGT
This sequence comes from Solanum chilense, assembly GCA_032847665.1. Classification (NCBI taxonomy): domain Eukaryota; kingdom Viridiplantae; phylum Streptophyta; class Magnoliopsida; order Solanales; family Solanaceae; genus Solanum; species Solanum chilense. Next base: position 105,671,168 of record CM064963.1, on the reverse strand, counting down.
TGAACGTGATGATATTGCAGTATGTGCTGCTGATTGCCGTCTGATGGCATTCGACTGTGTTGCTGATAGTATAAGATGTTGGATCAAGGTAAATCCAATTATTGTTAACAAATGTGTGTTTTTAATTATTTCTGGTACATATTGTGCTGTTTTTCATGATACCAGTAATGATCGTCTAGTGCAGATTAATTGCGGAGCCTATCCGAATTGCTTGATTTTGTTTCGCTTATTTCGCCTTTATGTTTGTGTTATTTTGATATCTTAGAAGTTTCAAAAGCTTATTCTCATATACATTGTGATGCAAACTACCTTGGCATTTGATGAATTACCTCAGGGTCGAAAGTTTTCCATCCAAGGTCTGCTGAATGAAACGTGTTCTAGTGAATTTGTCAATGGATCTCTAGTGATATTTCGCTTGGCACCACAGGTAGAACTGTTGTGAACCTTCTTCATTGTTTAGTTGTTTCACACTATTAAATATCTCCATTAAAATTTCTCAAAATTTAAATTTTTTGGTCAAGTAAATTCCACTGTTATATTCCTGATTTACACCTTTTGGATATATGCTGTATCCAAATTCAGGACTATCATCGTTTCCACTTTCCTGTATCTGGAACTATTGAGAAATTTCTTGAGCTACCTGGTTGCCTGTATACGGTATGTAGAGAATAGTTCTTCTTTGTATTTCGCTTATTTGTTCTTGGCAGCGTTTTGCTGCTTTCTTTATCAGATTAATTTTTAAACCCTCCTAAATGATTTATTCCACCCACCCCACTCCCCTTTTCTTCTCTTTTTCTAGGTCAATCCTATTGCTGTGAATAGCAAATACTGCAATGTCTTCACCGAGAATAAGAGAGTTGTGTCTATAATTTCCACAGAACACTTTGGGAAGGTATGTCATTTTATGCATTTGATTCCAGTCTTAAAAATTTATGTTTTTTTTTCATGAGAAAGTTGTGTGGTACTTTGTTTATTTGTTATGTTGTCCTGCTATCTTTTATTGGCCATGCTAAATTTAGAAGTAAATAATTCCGATTTAACGGTATCAGTAATATGAATGAATTTAAGCATTTACCCAAAACTTTAAGTTGATGGGTAGAGTAATTTAGGACTATTATGAGCCCTTTCAAAATTCTTTTACAACTGAAGTAGCATATTGTGTATCTCTAACACCCTCCTATATTTATATTTGAATCCTAGAGTTCACACATAGATTAAAGTTCTATTCTATCTTCTCTTTGAATATTTCTTTTTAAAATGGCGATGAACTTAATTTTTAAGAGCCCGAAATGGACTAACAGCTCAATAGTGGGCTAATGGCAAAACTCAGGTAAATTATGGAGATGTCATGGAGCTGAGAAAGTGGGTTTACCAGGTTCAAGAGTGACCCTAAACTTGAGAGAATGAACTAACAGGCTAAATGAGTGAGTGTTGGACTTGGAGCAAAGAAATAACTAAATGGATGGAATTTTTGGGAGAGGTGTGGACAGAGATAGAAAGTAGGAAATCTATATAGGTTGGAAGAATGAAGAAAAAGGGTGTGAAAACAGAATTATTATAAGAAAATGAGCTTAACGTGACTTGATTACCATGTGAAATCTAACTTTCAAAACAAAAACCCTAAGACGATAGGTGGATAGCATATGTCATCGTATACCTCCAATTAATGTAACGTGGTGTATTCCTTTACATGTGGAATGAAATTTTTCCCTCTATTACTTTTTCTTTTCACTCTAAGGGCTTAAAATTGAGGAGCCCAAATGGTTCCAACTTGGCTGAAAATAGGCCTAGAGTGTAGAGTGATTTAAATGGGTTGAGGAAGTGGCTGGAGTAGTGATTGAACTGAGAGAAAGAAAAACAGGATGACATTTTGTGTTACTCCCTTTGTCCCAATTTATGTGGTACTGTTTGATTTGGCACAGAGCTTTAGAAAGAAAGAAAGATTTTTAGAATTTGTGGTCTAAAATAAACCTTAAACATCGTGTGAGCCTTAAATCAGTTTATTAAGGGTGAAAGGGTAACTTTAAGTAGAGTTGTTTCTAACTATAGAAATGTGACATTCTTTTTGAGATAGACTAAAAAGTAAACTAGGAAAGTGTGACATAAATTGTGAGAAGGAGTATACCATATTGCAAAAGTCGACAGAAAAATGGATGTCTGAGAATATATATATATATATATATATATAAGCATCCAAACGAAAGCATTAAAGCACTGGAAGTAACGACAATCTCTTTGATATGCCATCCGAAGTGGACATTTTAAATATCTGAAAATTCAGAATGATGCATCTATTCTCCTCTTTATCAGTAAGAGGTATTTGATTATTATCTTACAACATTTCTCTCATTAGGCTGTGTTTGGTTCAAAGCAATGGATCTAATGACGTATCTCCTTGACAGGGTTATCAGATCCACAGGCCACTTTGTTTGTGTGACTTCTATTTTGAACTTCCTTTTTGATGATTTTGCTAATCTTTAGAAAATCTCCATGTGAGCATAACTCGACCCTCTTATCAGTTTATCTTGATATCATCTCCTTGCGGCTATTTCTATAGGAGCTCTAACTATACTTGTTACTAATGCTTAATTGCTTGTTCCCGTCTTAGCTGAACCAACAATTCTGACTGGTTATCTCAGAAATTGAACTCTATGACCTTACTGTGTTTCATTATGCTCAATTTGGTGAAAGAAGCTTTGCTTAATTGACTGCAGGTTGCATTTGTTGCAATTGGAGCAACAATGGTTGGTAGCATTAATTTCTCTAAAAAGGAGGGTGACTATGTGAAAAAAGGGGATGAGGTTCGGTACTAATGATGTTAGGCATTTGCTGTCTTAGAATTAAATGATCCTGTTTGATGTCTAATTGTATTTCTTTTTGGTGATTGCAGTTTGGATATTTTTCTTTTGGTGGAAGTACCGTAATTTGTGTCTTTGAAAAGGTAGGTTACCAAGATTTTTCTTTCTACCTCCATTTTGCAAGATGGATGTGCAGTCAGAAGATTAGACAGATTAAATGACCACATTCACGGAAGCTTTAGAGATCATGAACTTTTTAGGGAGTGATGGTGAATTACTTGCCTCACATATTAGCCACCTTAAGATGTTCACTCCAAAATTAAACATTTTGTGTCTATATGTAGAATTTTCACCCTTCCCTTCTCTCGTTTTTGTCTATTCTGTCCAATTTAAGTCTCTACATCTGGAAGCGCTGCTCCTTAGAGGGATTAGTAAACAACAGATATGAAATATCTTGTTTTATGAAATTTAACTATCCTGCTGTTCAGTGATTTTGGCATCTAATCAGTTGAAATATACAGGATTCCATAAGGATAGATGAGGATCTCCTGGAAAACAGTGGAAGATCACTAGAGACCTTGGTAACCGTAGGAATGCAGTTGGGAGTCTCCGTAAAGAAGCAGGGTAGCGTGAAGCTGCCAAATTTAAGAAACCTTTCATTATGAGTTTGATATCTTTGTCAACTGTGTAGAGATTAGTCCTAGATGATTGGACGAAGTATTCAAGCTGATTATTGTGCGTAGTTTGTAACTTCTATGGCTTGTCTGCTAAATTATGTTAATTAGTAATTTTCTTCATTTTCCATGAATGAATATACTAATAACATGAATTAGCATTTGCTATCGTTCATTGGTGCGATCAATTTGTCATTTCTTATGATGTAAAAGGCACGGTATTGTATAACTTGTCACTAGCAATTTGTTTTAAGAAAATGTTACATTCTGTACACTGATAATGAATCTTGTCTACATGTAGTTTTGCAGTTCTCATACTACAATATTGTAGCTTAACTGACTTCCTGAGAAAGATGGCAATGCAGACAATGGTTAGATGTGAACTTGCATAGCTCTTCTTCCCGATGCCACTTTATTTCTGGACAATATCATGACTTGACCTTTTACTGAGATTCCGCTGACCACAGGGAAAACGACATTACATTGTTGTATATCTTATTAGTGAAATCTTTAGAAGGTTTGTCTGTAACCACCAACGTTATACGGGTAAGGGTTTGTCTGCACATTGGCAAATCCTACCTGTCCTTGCATTCCATTTTTCTGATACTCTTGCCACATGAACTGCTCTTCCATTAGTAGTCTCTGTTTCTTCTCCATCTCGGACATCTGAACATATGCCGGGGGAGCTATTGCCAGTGAAGCTGCAAAAGGATCTGTGCCTGGAGCGGGTGTATTAGCTCCACTGTTTGCGGTTGGAGGTGCAGGCAATGCTAGCATTGCTGGCCGTCCTGCTGAGCCAAGTGCAACGCTGCTTGCACTTCCAGTAGCCACGACACCTGAGCAGGCTACTGCCTGAGACACTGCTCCTTGTTGGTACATGCCATTGAGCATTAATGTGTCGAAGCCCCCAGGGAGGGAAGTCTTCTGGTTTGACAAATGACTCGCAGACTGCACCAGTGCTGTCTCCCAATCTCCTGAATCATTGAACGCTTGCCATGGTGAAATGCTTGTTGCAGGATTGGTCGTTGCTTGACCACCATCAAACAGCGCTAGTGCCAGTTGATCTCCATGTTCTTCCGAAGTTGGAACATCTTCACTCAAGTTTAACAAGTCTCCTTCGTCTTGGGTTTTCACCGCCTTCTCTTCCTGTTCCTCTGTCTTTTCTTCGGGTAATACCTCTGGTGCTGGTAATGCCTTGATTGCATTGATGTCCTCTTCCGGTTCAGTTTTAGGTTCTGGCGTTTTAGTTTCTTGAACGTGCTCAGCAGTTGGTTCGTTCCGCATTGCCTTCCTTGTCTGTTCCTTGAAGGATTTTTCTCGTATAAGGTCATCCATGCGCTCGAGTTTCTTTGGTGGAATGAACTCAATATCTGGATATTCAGTCGTACGTGTAACTCCAACTGTTTTACTCCAATCGTAGAACTGTTCAATCTCCTCAAATTGCTTATTAATTCTGAAGAATATCTCAAGAACCTTCACAGAGTCTGGGATTGATAGTTCTATGAACTTATCAAACAAGAGAGTCGTGATTTCTGTTAGATCATAATATAGCTGAAAACTTTCCTTGACTAACGCATATAGAGCCGCAATCACCACTCGATTGTTCTTTGCAGAACCTGAAACATATAGTGGAATTTTGTTCGGTAAAATTGGCATTTGCTATTCTTCGATCTAGGTATTATCAAAATGCATTGGCTGGTATTTGGAAATTGAAGGGATACAAACCTGCAGGTCGACAGGCTAAGAATCGCTCAAGAAGCTGCATGAGATGATGAATCCTTGAGAAAATTCGATCATTCTTCATTTCCCTTAAGGGTGTGGCTTTTATACCCCTGGCATTATGTCGAACCTCTTCTTCATCATCATTGTATGCAAATGCACTGCGTTTTCCCCTACGGTTCTGCATCCTAAACTCCAAATGTTCGTCAAGGTACAAAGCATAAGATCGTACAAAAGCAGAACAATCCCAGGAGTTTGATCTGGAGTCACGAAAATCAGACATGTTGAGAAGCCTTGTTCCTCTCCTTGTGGCAAAGAAAATCTCTTCCTCATAGGATGGATCTCCATCACATAACAACCTATGGATCAACATGAGTGCCTTAAGCGCCACAACCCAATTCTTGGTCTTGCTAAGGCGTCTGGAAAGGAAATTGACACATGCACCAACGTAGGCTCGAGAATAAGAAGTCAAGCTTAGAATCTCCCTTATATGTCTCTCCTCTGGTGGGTACTCATCGTGTCGTGTCGCCTTCACAATGGCAACTTCAAGATCGGACAAGGAGGCGCTACTGCCTACTTTGGCCAAACTTATGCTCGTCTGGTCCTTAACTGCCCCTATTGCTTGTCTAAGCTTGCTTGAACCCATGAGTCGGATAATTTTTCTCTTCAAAGGACAGGGATGACACTACTGTTAACCTGATCGAAGAAATGAAACAAAAACAACCCTTAATATTGTGTAATGAAGATTTTACGTGCATGCATGCATGAAAAACTATACCTGATTTTGTGGTCAGACGTACACTGATGTGAATGTTTGAAAGATTCAGGTTTATTGTTGAAGAAGATGAAATTATATTGTTGTTTGTTTCCTTTTGTGTCAGCTTAAATTGGGCGAATCTAATGACCGTAGAAATATCCTCTTCTTTAGCATCATTTTGAGGAGGCTAATGGAAATATTTTTCCAAAAACAGATATACTACTTGCGATCAATGTAATTCTGTCTTAAAATTTTTTATAATTTGCACGAAGAGAAACGATTATTATTCAACATTTTAAGGCAATACCAACTTAGAAATGCCACCCACTTTTATTTTAATCAATAAATTACCATATATTTTTATTATTTTACACTTGAACCGATAATATATATAAGATATAAAAAAAATCCCAGAGAAATAATGGATCCAGTTTGTCAAGAAGCCCACGAGAATTTATTAGTTTTTGCTCAATTTTATATATCTGTTCACTAAATATTTAATTAAAAATTCAATTATTATTATATATTAACTTAAAATTATAACAGAAACTCATAAATTTTAAATTTTAGAATTAAAAAAATACTATTCTAAAAATTCTGTTAGTAAGTTTCATTTTATCATTTGATTGTTAGGCTAATTTATTTTAACAACCACCTAACGAGAAATATCTGACATAATATGATCCATATAGGACGAATCGTCAGGTGGCTGGTAGAATGGATACAAATTTATTTGTTCGGTGCAGTCTAAAGTTTTTAATAATATTATTAACGTTAATTAATTAATAATAATAACTTAATTATCACTTACTATATTTATAAATATTTATACAATTTATAATAAAAATAAATCTAACGATAATTAACTAATGCAAGTAAAATATTAATAATATTTTGTATTAATATATATATATATATTGATTTTTATATTACTGTGACAAGTGAGTATACGGCGAGGTAATTGTAGAAAATATCCATATTTAGCAAAATAATTATAGGAACAAAATAGACTAATTATGTTAGGAATATATTCTGTACAGCCATTTTCCTTATCTGGTTCCGTATTTCTTTCCATCTTACCTGTATAAATGTAATAGTATTTTCACAAGAGCAAGACACAGAAAATTAACCTAAAATTATTCTCTTTATTTATGTAATTTTAACATGGTATCAGAGCCGTAAGGTCGATCTTCGACGGTTTTTCGTACTCATCATCTACCGGGATCTACCGAAATGGAAGACCCATCGGAAAAACCCACGGAAAATCAAAGTGTGGGTCTCATGTGCAATAAGTCCAATTGGATTTTTGACTGTGGGGCCACGGACACTATGTCATACGACCCATCCGATTTTCTTTCCTCCACATCAACTACCCGTACTAAGATCCAAACTGCAAATAGGGAGTTCATTCCAATTACTCAGGCCGGAGATGTAGATATTACATCAGAAATCCATTTAAAAAATTGTCTTTTAATTCCAAGTCTTACCCACAAACTTTTATCTGTTAGTCAATTAACCAAGGAACTAAACTGTACAATTCTAATGACTTCCTCTGATTGTATTGTACAGGATGCTCAGACGGGGCGGATCATTGGTCGTGGTATTGAACGAGGAGGTCTATACTATGTGAACGAGGTGACTCAACAGGGTAACGCTTTGCTTGCTCAAGGGTCGCCGGAATATCAGATCTGGATGTGGCACCGACGGCTAGGTCATCCGTCTTTAAGTTATCTTAAACGATTATTTTCCTCTTTTAAGGACATTGATTTTGTTTTGGATTGTGAAGCATGTGTACTTGCAAAAAGTCATAAACACTCTTATTCTCCCAGTTCGACTCATGTTTCTAAGCCATTTACCTTAATTCATTCTGATGTCTGGGGTCCTGCACCTGAATTTGCCTTTTATAAATATTCCTATTTTGTTCTGTTTGTGGATGATTGCACCCGTATGAGTTGGGTTTATTTTCTAAAAAATAAATCTGAAGTATATGATGTGTTTATAAATTTCTACAACATGATCTGTACCCAATTTGCTGCCCAACCTCAAATTCTTCGATCTGATAACGGAGGAGAATACATAAACTTAGATATGAAACAATTTATTTCTGATCATGGCCTTATTCACCAGACTACCTGTCCGGATACTCCCCAACAAAACGGGATAGCTGAACAGAAAAACCGAACTCTTCTTGAGATTACTAGAGCCATTATGTTAGAATCCCATGTCCCTGTCCATTTTTGGCCAGAAGCCATTGCCACAGCCACATATCTAACCAACCGACTACCTACCAAACCTCTTGCATACCAAACTCCTCTTGACACTCTTTCCTCCCATGTGTCCATCCCTTCCTATCATTCTCTACCTCCACGGGTGTTCGGATGTGTTGTCTATGTTCATCTCCCAAAAAGAATCAGAAATAAACTTGAACCACGAGCCATTAAATGTGTTTTTATTGGGTATGGGGTTACTCAAAAAGGGTACCGATGCTATGATCCCATTCAAAACAAAATCTACACCAGTCTTGACTGCGAGTTTTTTGAACACTCCTATTACTATACCCAGCCTGGTCCTCAGGGGGAGACTACGAATGATGACCTTAGCTGGTTAATATATCCAGAAATGATGGACCATGATCCTCCAACACAAGTAAGCAATACCACCGACGTCAACTCTGAAACATCTGTATCAGCTCCTTCTCTTCAATCCACTCCAATGACAACCACTGAGCACCCTGAGTCAACATCAGTTGAGGTAAACTCTGAATCATGTACTGTTCCTACTGACTCTGTGCCTAGTGATAATTGTCAAAACAGATATGAGCTTCCTCCCAGAAGCACGAGAGGTGTTCCTCCAAAAAGGTATGACCCGGAATATGAAGATCAACGGTCCAGATACCCCATAGAAAGAATCAGCAATGAAAACTTGTCCAACACAGCTGTTGCCTTCACTACCTCCCTATACTCAACAAACATTCCCAGAACCGTGGAAGAAGCTTTTGAAGATGAGAAGTGGAGACAAGCCATGGAAAATGAATATGTTGCCTTGGAAAAAAATCAAACATGGGAAAAGTGTATTCTACCCAAAGGGAAGAAGAAGGTGGGATGTAGATGGGTATTCTCCATTAAGCACCGGGCAGATGGAACTATTGAAAGGTACAAGGCAAGATTGGTGGCCAAGGGTTACACTCAGACTTTTGGGATCGACTATTCAGAGACCTTTTCCCCAGTAGCCAAGATAGACACAATACGAGTATTGTTCTCTGTAGCAGCAAACAAAGATTGGCCCTTATATCAGTTCGATGTTAAAAATGCCTTCCTCCATGGAAGCATTGAAGAAGAAGTCTATATGGAACCCCCTCCAGGATATTCTCATGACTTTAAAGATGGAGAAGGATGTAAGTTGAAGAAAGCCCTGTATGGTTTAAAGCAGTCTCCAAGAGCTTGGTTTGGAAGGTTCACTAAGGCTATGAAGAAATTTGGGTACAGACAGAGTAATTCTGATCATACTTTATTCATAAAAAGGGCAAATCAGAAAATCACCTGTCTAATTATATATGTAGATGATATGATCATCACCGGAGATGATGAGGAAGAAATTGTTACCTTAAAGGGGAAGTTGTTTCAGGAATTTGAGATGAAAGATCTAGGAAACTTAAAGTACTTTCTTGGTATAGAAGTCCTAAGATCCACGCAAGGGATTTTTATTCACCAACGAAAGTATATTCTCGATCTTTTAACTGAAACTGGAATGTTAAGTGGTAAACCGGCTGACACTCCAATTGTAGCAAATCATGGTCTTCAGGTCATAGAAGGGGCAAAGGCGACCGACAGAGAACAAAATCAGAAGATTGTAGGGAAACTCATCTATCTAGCCCACACAAGACCAGATATTGCATATGCAGTGGGGGTAGTGAGTAGATTCATGCATCTACCTCAAATACATCACATGACAGCAGTAATGAGGATTCTGAGGTATCTAAAGGGTACAAGCAGCACCGGGATCTACTTCGGAAGAAATGATAGCCTCGATATAATTGCCTACACCGATGCAGATTGGGCCGGAGACCGAGATGGAAGGAAATCCACTTCTGGATACTTCACTTTGGTAGGAGGGAATCTTGTCACTTGGAGAAGCAAGAAGCAAAAGGTTGTAGCCCTGTCAAGTGCGGAAGCTGAGTTCAGAGGAATTGTGAAAGGAATAACTGAAATCCTATGGATTAGGAAACTGCTAAATGAACTCGGTTTTCCTCAGAAAACAGCCTGCAAGTTATTTTGCGACAACAAAGCAGCAATAAGTATTTCTGGAAACCCTGTTCAACATGACAGAACAAAACATGTTGAGGTTGATCGAAACTTCATCAAAGACAAGTTAGAAGACAAGGTTATAAAACTTCCATTTGTTCGATCAAAAGATCAATTGGCAGACATCCTAACCAAGGCTGTTAGTACTGAAGCTTTCAGCAATGTCTTGCGCAAGTTGAGCATTGGAAATCCGAGTGCCCAACTTGAGGGGGAGTGTAGAAAATATCCATATTTAGCAAAATAATTATAGGAACAAAATAGACTAATTATGTTAGGAATATATTCTGTACAGCCATTTTCCTTATCTGGTTCAGTATTTCTTTCCATCTTACCTGTATAAATGTAATAGTATTTTCACAAGAGCAAGACACAGAAAATTAACCTAAAATTATTCTCTTTATTTACGTAATTTTAACAGTAATAGGTAAAAAAACTACTTTTTTTTTCTTTTTGTAATTTTGATCCTAAGTGATGTGGGACCTACAACATATTTTCATAGAATATTTCACAAAATTAAATTTGAGAATAAAAAATGATATATTTGAAGTTTGAAAAAAGTGTTAGCTGACGGAAATAGCGTTGATGAATGTTTTGGAGTTTCTAAGGAAGCGTAAACAAATTGAGAATGACAAACATACAAAAGAAACCACTCTCATTTTTATTTATTTTGTAATAAAAAAAAATATGCATTGTTATAAAGTTTTTTTTTTGCTGTAAATAACAGCAGTGTTTTAATTTTATCCTCTTTTTTAGTGCTTGTTAAGTTGTTGTAAAGAGCCGTATGCATATTGGGAATTCCCTCTCGATATAGATACAAAAAAGATGTGTCAATATTTTTATTTTGATTTCCCACTCAATTTTTATATTATTAGAGTTCTATTAAATCTGAATTTATCTTAAAATTTTTTATATTGAATAAATCATTTCCTCATAAAAACGACTTTGTATCTAACAAAATTTAAACTCGTAACCTCTTAACTTATACACAACTCAATCACAACTCTCCGTCGATACAAAGTGTCAAATTGGTTGTGTTCACTAATGTGAACAGTGATATAGTAAAAAATTACAAAAGCCAACATAAATAGTTTGCTTCCTACCGCATCCTAATAATATTTGGAGGATTTTCCAGCTCAATTATTTTTATCATTTTGGTAAATAATTGCCAGCTCAATATAGGTCACGGGTACAACTTTAATTAATGTTTAAAAAATAAAAAATTTCACCATTCAACAGACTTTGTAGCATTATGTTACAGGTGGTAGAGTGTTGGATACTTGTAGGCTTCTCGTGAATTCATTTTAAAGAATTTAAATATTCCAGAGTTGTATTTTCAACAGAATTGCAGATATCACTGCAGGAATAAAAACAAGTTTTGCAATAAAACACATAAAAATTAAAGTTTTTATACAAACCGCATGATACGAATAGAGATAGCAAAAGCCGGGTTAAATTTGGACGAATCAAATTGATCGAAAAATTTAGATAATATGTTTATTAAGTCAAAATTTCTTACCCAAATTAATCCAATTATCTTTTTTCCTTTTTTACCAAAAATGATCGTTCACTATTAAGGATTCAAAGTTTCTAATATAAAAATCGTTTCAAGTGAATAATAACTCGAAATAACAAAAAGAGCTTGTTTCTAAATTTCGAGATTATTTAAGAAAATTTGGATTGGTTGAAATTGAAAAATAAATTAGTGTGCGATGTAATATACTTTATTGTACCATCAATGTATATAGATGTATAAATAATTGTCATACATATTGATACATATAACCATTTGTTACTTACACATGTATCACTAATTTTAGACTTATTTTTCTTCATATAAATGAAATTTTAGATTATATTTGATACAAATGAAACATTGTATATTTATGAAATTTTCCTCATTCTGTTTACATAAAATACCCAATTATCTCCAAATTTCTTTCTTAATACAAACAAGTAGAATATATGCTTTTGAATCAAAATGTGGAACATACACTTCTAATTTTGCCTTGTTTTCCAGTTAGCACATCAATTCTTCCCATTTTGACCATTGCTTTAGCAAAATCATCCTCAAAAGATGTCCCCAAAAATGGGCTAAAAATCCCAAAATAAGAATCCACAATATTCCTTGTATCCACATCTTCGTATAAACTAGCATCAGATCGTAATACAGCGAACCCACTCCTTACATTTTGTAAAATACTGTTATCAAACTCCTCACTGCTTCCACGATCCATCGATAATCGAGCATTAACATCTCCGTTTCGTGGACAAGCTGCCATTAAATCAGGGAGAAAACTTGGATCAATGGATGGATCAGAACCTCCTCCAGGCGCAAAATCGTATAACCTTTGTGTCATGAAGAAACATGCTGTGGTACCAATTGTATGTGCAGCTGAAAAAAACCCGTACAATATATATATATATATCACTGACAGTATAAAGAATTTAAAAAATATTAATTAAATTTAACATGTCTTAGCTTATTAATAGTCGATAGATAACACAAGAATCATGTGTAAATTGGTGATTGCATTAAGTAAAATGGATATGGTTTTTTAGGTGGTCCATTTCCTAAATGAGTAATTATCTCGTGATCAGCGGTTACTACTTAGACTCTTATCTAAATAGGTTATTTCCTCCGTGTCAGATTCTCAAAAAAATGTACCATTAAAAGTGAAAGTCCTAATTATCTTAAAATATGATTAATTAAGGATATAATTACAAAAAAAAGTACTATTAAAAAACAAAAAGGTCCAAAATCGTGTCATAGCTAATGACAATGTTCACATTCACATTCTGTAGGACGTATTTGAGAGTGCCGCTCTTAACAGAATTTTCCACAAATCAAGACCTTAAACTCAAGATCTCTGATTAAAGGTGAATCATACGTATCAATTTTAATTGACTATATATAGTAAGGTTATTATGACATCGAGTTATCTATTGTAATGGATAAATTACCACTTAGGACGACGAGGTCTTTCTCCGAAAGACCTTTTTGGGAAAATTTAGCTTTGAGTATCTGAATAGACTCGCTAACATCCGGCATGTTAGCTGCTAATGTTAAATTTGATATCAATCCATCTCTTCTTCCTGTTTCCACTTCATACGAAGGTCCATTAACCTGTTCAATATTTATTATATACACATTAATAAAACAATAAATTTGTCACAATTAAAAAAAATTCAACAGTGTAGTGAAAAAATAACTGATGTGACAATATCAATATTCAAAATAAAATAAAATACCACAACAACAGCATCTCTAGCGGCCAAAGCGACAATATCAGCACAAGACACAATGCCAGGGCACACTTTTTCTATTTCTTCTTTGGCTCTTTCAATTACATCAAATCCTTGAACTCCTTGATGTCCAAATGCATGTCTTTCTCCAATTTCCCCATTTTCTAACAAAATTGATCCATCACACCCCTGATCAATTAAACTCGAATCATTTTTACATATATAAATTTCAAGAAATTACTATGCAAGAAGTGTTTAGTACGCGCACTGACTCTAAATTCTGAATTTGTGTTTGACTAGCAAAATTAAGAGAAAACTAACCTGAACGAAACAATCATGGAAATGAAGCCTAAGCAAAACAGGAGCAATATTTTGGGTGGAGGCAGCAACTTGACGTACAACATTGGTAACAATATTCTCAGCTTCAGGACATGTTTTGCCATAAAAACCAACTTTGAGTTGGGCATGTGACATCCCTACTAGATGGCTTAAAATTAGAATGAAAAATATGAGTGCCATTTTTAAGTTAGTACTATAAAAATGAATTCTTGGAAAGAAAAAATATATAAGAAAGAGAAGAAGATGAAGAGAAAATAGAGAATTAGGTGGTGATGTTTGTATATTGAACCTATTCACTATATGTAGACATAACTTTACATTTTAATTTTTTTCATCTTTTGTTTCTCTTTCCACACTTAACTAAAGAGATGGCAAGGTGTCAAACATCAAATTGCATGGTTTTGAGGGTTTTGTTTTCTTCTGTCCTGTGAAACGGTAATTAATTAAAAATAATAATTTAATTATTATTATTAAAAATATATTTTGATAATAATTAACAATTTTTATAATTGAAAACTTTTAGCTTTCTTTATTAATGTGTATATTTATTTTTGGTATAGCGTCATTATTTATCTCATTGTAATAATTGAAAATTCATTAATTTGAAAAGTAATACTTCCTTAGGTTCATTTTATGTGATGACGATTTTTGACTAAGACACAATATCAGAATTATTATCCTTTAACATGTTCTGATATTTTTATGATTATTTTGGGAATGAGATTTAAGGTTACGTTAAGGAGTTGTAAATATAAATAAATACATTTTTATACGATCCGATTACGTAAAAAGAGAAGTCCGAAGTTTAAAGGATATAAAATATTAACAAAAATTTCAAAACGGTATATAAAATTTTATTTTTATCAAAACGGCAAAATCGCGGAACAATAGCGATTTCCTCTGCCAAAAAAAGCAAAATTACTGCAGTAGGAGCGATTTTGTAAAATTTGAATCTTTTTATAAAAAAATTAAAAAAAAAAATAAATTAAAATGAAGACGTGTGCCGTCGATTTTCATGAAAATGATAATCGCTGTCTAGGCAACGATTTTCTTTTTAAAAAAAAATTTAGGGAGCGATTTTTAAAAAAATTACATTTTGCAAAATCGCTGCAGTAGTAGCGATTTTGTTTTTTTCTGCGGAAAAAATCGTTGTTGTTCCAGCAATTTTACCGTTTTGATTAATATAAAATTTTATATACCATTTTAAAATTTTTGTTAATATTTTATACCGTTAGATTCTGAACTCAAAAAGAATATCATTAGTGAGTATTAAAATATTTCATTATTATAATTCAGTCAACTATTTGTAAACATCAAACAAGTGACGAAATAGATTTTTTTTTATTAATTAATAAGTATAAATACGATTGTCAGTAGGAGTTCACGTGTTGATACATAAAACATATAGATTTTTGGGACCTTTAATTTATGGGATGAACCGTTTAAATATCTTTGTTTTGTATATTTGGTGCTGCAGTTATTACCATTTTCACAACCTCTTTTTTGTTTTTGTTTTTTAATTTTATTGTGGATTGGCATTCCTACCTTTTAATATTTTTCCAGTTTTAGATTTTAGGAATGTATTACTCGAACGACAATTGGATTTTCTTGGCGTCAAAGCGTTTAAGATATTTTTACGTGATTAATCAAACAAAATATAAGATTGATTCAATATCGAATTTCAAATATTTTTTTTAAAAAAAGAAAGCGACAAAATGATAATAATTAAGAACCGACATTTTTGTATTGGCTTCATCTTTAGTTGTTACTATTACATTGTTTTATCTGAATAAAGTGACTCGTACTAATGGTGTAATTGCATGAATGCAACTATACAAACGTACATAAATATACTATAGATAAAAAATATTTATCATTTATAGCAATAACATTTTTCTTACACTTGATCACTTTTAATACATTTATAATACATTTTTAATTCATATTATAAAGAACAATTTATTATTCATACATAATACAAGTTTTATTGATAGATAATACATTTACCACACATTTAATATACTTATAATACAATGTGTCAACATCAAACACGCATAATATGTTTTTAAAAACAAATATAATACATATATATTGCATACTTAATTCACTTTTAATACATATTGCAGATATAGCATAGTATTACTATAAATGATAATAAATAATAAACATCGTTAAAATCAATAATTATTTATTAAAAGACATTCATCCAAGTAATTTTTTTAAAAAAAATTATATAGTTGAGAAACATTCAATAATTAAGTTTGGTATCGATGGGCCCAAAAAAAAGCCCTAAAATTTATACATTTTAAACATTGATACACAACTTTCATGTAAAGCATCTCTTACGTGATCAGTATTTATTTGAGGGGAATGTGATATTCTCTGCATATTTTGTCAACAATAACGTATTTGACATCCAAATTTGACGATGAAAGACTACTAAAATAAATATTTTTAGTCAGCTAGTTTTTAAAAAATAATCTATCTAGCCTTAATAGTTTGTATTCATTGCCGATTATATTCAACATAATAAGTATAGTAAGTGTGTATACTAATTATATATATACTGTATACCGAATAAATTTTGTAAAAACAAATTATTTTTTGGTTATTAGTACTATTATAGGCTTTGTTTGGCTGTTGTGCAGTATAAAAATCCCAATATGACATATATGAACTAACAACAACTCAATTTCAAGTTAAGTGAAGAATGTTACATGAAACTTATGTATCCATTCATATTTATGCACAACAACATAAAATATCAAAAGTAGACAACCACTTGAATCAACTTTAAAGGACTCACTTATTACACAATCATATATAATTTTTTTTTCAAAAAAAAAATGGAAGTGAGTTTTTATAGTTCAATAATTGTTCAAATTGGATGATGAATTAATAGGAATACGAGTTGTGTTAGGCAATCTTTTTCCATGAACAAATGTGGTGAAAAGATGCAAAGCCCTTGATGGTTGTGCATATGGCACCATATGAGCTGCTCCTCTTACTGTTGCAAATGTGAGTTTTTCTCCATATTCAATTTGCCATCCTCCTACTTGCCCTTTGTGAAACCATGCCCCATAGGGTACGGTGGTCTTGAACTTTAGATCTCGAGCTAGTTCACGAACCAATGTTCTTGAACCTATTAGTGGTACCACTGAGTCTTGATCCCCACTATACGCATGTCAATGAGTGAATTCAAGATTTAAATTTTTTTTTAAAAAATCAAGATCGGACGTAATTAGGTAAAGGGACAATAGTGTGTGTGACATGATGGTTAATGAAGCAGAGGGCAAATCCACTATCTCGTCTCTAGTTTATTTATTTATTTTTTATCATTTTGACATCACAACTAACTTTTGCACACTTTGACCAATTTCATAAAATATGAAAAAAAAAACACTTAGTATTTTCATTTCTGTTGAAATTTGAACTTAAAACTATATATGTTTCATTGACCATTAGGTTACATCAGTGGTTATATACAATAAGTGAATTTCTTGTAAAGGACACTAATATATAACTTGTGTTTACCTGAATATCCAAAGAGGTACATCATGTTGAATAATATTTTTGAGGGATGGAAGCATATCAATGTCACCATCTGATTGAGAGTAATTCAGCATGCTGTCTCACAAAACAATTAACAAATTAAATAATAGTTTAATTTATAAATTTTCTTATAATTTAATCAAAACAATTTTGATTAATTACATACTCACTGCACATTTTCCATTCATAAGGTAAATTAGTACGATTGGCATGAAGAGCCTTTTGAACTTCAGGAAGGTTGAAATAAAAATATCTTTCTGATGTCATGCAAACATCTACTCCCATACTCATCTTAGTTACCTAGTAATCCAACAAATAATTAATTTCACGTATAGTTATTGAACTTAGCTTTATTATATACAGTTATAATTAAATGCTTACTTGTCTGTGTAAACGTAGCTCTTGTTGAACGATAGATGGATAACAAACATCCAAAATAACGTCGTAGACGTTAACGTAGTCAGTAACAACTTGATAAGCTTCATCAATAGCTTGGTTGCATGTAATTGATACATTATGAGGAAGTGGGAATTCATAATCATCAAAATCGCAATTTTCTTTGATTATCAAAAATAACTCATCTGATATCATTCCATGTGACCAGTAATATTCATACGTTGCTGGAACATCTCTGTCTAATCTCAAAAGTGGATTTCCAATCTGAATAAATAAAAATAATAATTAGGAGGGATGATTTTAATATTAATTTTTTTAAAAAAATTGAGTAATTTAATATTCTTACAGCTACTCCCTTTAGGTTAAACTTAAAATCCTTGGACTGCTTGTTGTAGTCTAATATGCCATTTGCTAACTGTGGTATATAATGCCCTATCAATTAAATGAATATGGACATTAGTTAGCATTTAGAAAGTGGAATTTAAAATATTAGTTTAAGTTCGTATAATTTGACTTTTGAAAATCGCAGAATGACAAGTAAGTATATAATAATTGCTCACAGGGTATTATATACGTCGTACCTGCGTAACTTTCACCCGTTAGGAACAAGGGTCTAGATTTTAATTCTGAAAACTTTTCGTACCATTTAAGCATGAAATTGAGCATATCCTTTGCTTCAAAAAAATAAATGAAAATATTAATTTTCCTTAATCTCTTTTTCATAATTAACCACATACTTTTCACCAAATTAAATAAATACCAGTAGATTCATCTCCAGAAGTATAATCACTGGATGTGTTTGAATAAGACCATCCAACCCCAACAGGAGATTCAATAAATAACAAATTTGATACTGTATTAAAAATCAAAACAAAAAGAAATGTTAATGCAGAATATAATTAAAATATTAATCTTTTTCTTTTTGTAATTATGTAGCATAATTAAGGTAATATAATATTATACCTTTATTCCAAGATTTAGTATTTCTTCTGAGACCATGCCCATCACCCCTAGGAAAAAATGGCCCTAGTTCTGTAAAGGCACCCCCTCCAATTGATGAACACCCTGGACCTGGTAAATTTAAAAAATAAATAAATAAAAGTAACTAGTAATAATTTAATTCATAGAGTATATAGCTAGTATTAATTAAATGAGTACTTTATATCAAAAGCTTTTAATTCAAATGTTGAGTAATGATGTTGCACATTGCTCCATTCTATGAGAATCATCACCAATATAAATGAAATTAAATTGAAATAACGAAGAATGGACGATCTATCTGGAATGTACATCTTATTTTTGAGTTATTATTTTCAACAAACGTTTAATTAAAAAATATATTTTCAAAACACATTCAAAATATATATATTAATTAAAAGCTACAAAAGAAAATGCTAGACAATATCTAGATTACTATTATAGAATAATAATATTAGCCAAATGACTTTTCAAAAATGGTATAATAATTCGGTCTAGTTGTCCCTAATTTAATCAGATGACCTACATGCGGCGAGTACTAGACAATATCTTTTTAGGTAATTTTTTTAAAAAAAAAGAAAAAAACATGACTTAATAAGGTTGAATATATACTTTTTTGGTTTATTTAATTTATATATAAGATTATAGTTGTTTTAAAAACGATCACACATTTTGAAGAAATAAAACATTAAAAAGATTGGTCCCAAAACCTGCAAATATCACCAACCAACTAAGTTAAATTAATAATAAGGTGTCTAGTAGTACAGTCCAGAGTATATATAGTCAATATATACATGTAGATAAGGTGCATGCTGATTAATGAAAAAGTTGAATGCTCTTACTTATTATTTCCCCACATACTTATTAAATCATTTAGTGAGACATTAAAAAAAAATGGGTCAAAGAAAGTAACTGTTCCTTCACTGTTAAGAAAAAAATTATTAAAGTATATTATACATAATATCAAAAGAGAAAAACTCAAGGCATAATATCTTTGTGATATAGTATATGATTAGTACAGAATCCGCAATAAAATGACACTTTTAATCATCGATGTCATTTTTATTTTTATTTTTGGACAAAAAATCACTATCCTTCCTTCATGTGCGTATAGACTTTTCATACCAAAGATATGAATTCCATTAGATAAGCTTGTGCGATAAGCCCGAGCAAGAAAACATAGGTTGAAAAAATCATAATTAGAAATTATCAGCTAATAATAATAATAATAAATAAAAAAGAAACTTAATAGGGCCTTTTCAATAGTCATAATAATAATAATAATAAAATAACTTAATCGGGCCTTTTCAATAGTTATAAATCTAATCAGACCAACAACAATATCGTATAATCAGTGAAATTTCTACAAGTGAAGTCTACATAATACTGGTAGACTTAAATTCTTTATCAAGAGGTTCGAAATATGAAAATATTATCAAACGAAGTGAAATGAGTTCAACATCTATTATATATATATATATAAAAAAAAATATCAATTTTAACCATTTATAAGTAATACTTATAATTTTCTGTGAAAGAGTTCTGGATGAACCTCTGAGTCCTTACTAGCTCCTTCTCAAGGTAGAGAGTACACATATATTATTTCTATCTCGTTAACACATAGAGTTTGTTTCCAAAAGAATCTTAGACTCGAACTAACGAAAACTCGAATTAGAAGAAGAAATTGAGAAGAAGAAAAGCAAACCTCCATTTAACCAAAGAGTTAGAGGTAGTTTATGAGCATCTTTTTCAGCTTCAACAAAGTAATAAAACAAACTTCTTCCAGCCTTTTCATCAACATCCACATATCCAGCATATTGTCTAAATCCAACTTTTGGTTGCCCTGGTAAATTTTCCACCAAATCTTCTATTGGATAATAATATTGTCCATTTCCAATACTCAAAATGATAATAAACACAAATAATCTAAAATAGTGCATATCCCCCATAGTGTTTTATTATTTTAAGAAAGTTGAAGTAGAAAATGAGGGAAGGAGAAGGAAAATATATAAAGGAGTCCCCTTTTAACAAGTATTATATTATATAGTAAGAAAGAAAATTAATAAGCCATGCATGCACATAAAGAATGGCTTTTTGAACAACTAATTAAAGTAAAGATAAAGCAATATGTGTATATATATATATAACTAATAAATAAAATCAAAATATTTATGACTTTGAAATTCTATTGATGATACAAGGCACGTGAATTAGGGGATTGCTTTTGCTTTCAAACATTTATTTAAATTCATATATAGCTGTAAATTTTTTTGCTTTTGAAATGATTTTCATTTTAAAAATAAAATATTTAATCCAGATTTGGAACAAAATGTGTGTTTTACGTCTTTCTTTTTATTCATTTTTACTAAAAAGAAATATACGTACTGAAAGGATATGTTTTTATATAAATAGAAAAATAATTATTAAAATTTCAAGCTTAAAAGATTATCTTATGTGAAATCAGTTTTTCCTTAAATAGGATCTTTTTCGAACTTTTTGGTAACTCTGGGTGTACTCTTCTCGAGCCAACTAGCTAGTTTGTGAAATTTATTTTTAAGTAGTCTAATAAATGTGATATTTGGGGTTTGAACCCAAGCTTCTTAATTTAAATGGACGTTAATTATTATTGTATTAAAGTCATAATTTTTATTAAGGATGTCCAACTTTAAAATATATATCATTTAAATGTAAAATTTAACATATATATATATACATAATTTTTTGACGAAGAATATTCAATTGGACACCCCTGAATAATTATGACAACACCATTGAATCAAACATCAAACTTAGTTATAACAAACATCTCATTATAATATTTCGCACCTAATAAATTTTAAATATGAATAATTAAAATAAAATATTATATTTAAATAGAGTCCATCATTATGATCACAAATTACAACCATTTGCTTCTTTCTACAATCATATTCATTCTCTCTTTTATTATTATTATTAAATGGATAAACAAATATATTTTTCTTATTCTTGCTAAAAAAAAATATTAAACTAATTATTCTGCAGAGGCTTATTTGTAAGAATTATATAATATTTAAATATCATATTACAAAATAAAACGTATTAAAATATAATAATGTTGAATTCATATCTATCTCTGTTACTCGAATTATATGTAAATCTCAATTAGAAGTCAGAAAAGATAAACTTTATTATATTATAATAAAATTTGACTATACTTAGTGACAAAACAAATATAATAATTCGTCAGCAATAATTTTAATTTGTTATAGGCTACTATGTTTTAAATAATTAGATTATATAAATAATTTTATATTGTGTCCATAACTTTAATCCTTTCAATAATAGTTGATTGTTTCTATATGTTGACTGATTTTATATGTTAGTTCACATCAATTTTACAGATCAGAGGTGATAAAATTTCATTTATAAAATATTGGTAGTTTGGACCGCTAACCAAACTTTCATTTATTTATCAAAAAGTTTTGGACTAACGGACCAAATTCCAAACATATATATAATAAGTTTACTTCCATAATTAATTTGTGTTATTTTAGAAATTCAAGACAGAAATTATATATTTTTTTTAAACATTGTGTTTAGTATTTAAGAAATATAAATTAAATTGGGAATAAATTTAGTAAACTATATATTATATTTATTAATTTCTTATTAAACATAATCTTACTCGTAATAAATACGATTTTTGCTTAAATGCACTTATTTTGAAATGAAAAATGTAATAAATAAAGGGCAACTTTCACATATA
This sequence comes from Solanum chilense, assembly GCA_032847665.1. Lineage (NCBI taxonomy): Eukaryota > Viridiplantae > Streptophyta > Magnoliopsida > Solanales > Solanaceae > Solanum > Solanum chilense. The sequence goes on along the minus strand of CM064963.1, from coordinate 105,648,663 downwards.
GCAAACAAAAAATTCATATTTGTATGCTATAGCAAACTTTGCATAATTGCGCTCCATAGCAAACATAAAAACTGTATAATTCGCTATACATATATAAGTGTATAATTCGCTCGCCTAAATTGTATAATTCGCTGGCCTATTTCGCTGCAATTGTATAATTAGCTTTGCATACAGTTGAATCGAATAAAAATGTATGTATATTGCATAATTATAAGTGTATAGCAAGAAGATAGATGTTTTTCTCGCTTTATACAAAAACAGAAACACAATATATACACTTTTGTTGTATAAAGCTAGAAAAAATTGTATTTCACTGCAATTGTATAATTCGCAATTGTATAATTCTTTGGCCTTTTTCTCTGCAATATTTGAAGTAAAATGTTTGTAAATTGTATAATTAAGTGTATAACACGAAGATATACATTTTTGCATGTGTATATACAATTTTCTCTCGCTTTATACAAAACAGAAACAGAAATTATACACTTCTGTGTATAAAGCGAGAGAGGCGAGAATGGGAGAGTGGCGAGCGAGACTTTTGGGAGAGAGACGCCTGGCAAATTTTTGCCAACGTTTGCTATGGAGCACAATTAAATCAAACCTTAGCTATTCCATTTAATTTAGGTTATTAGTTTGCTATTATATACAATTTTCCCATAAATAAACGCTGCTGAATGTCTTAAATAGCAAAAAGCTAACAGAATGAAAATCAATTGCGCTAAATGCGGTAATTAGATACCATATATGTTAAAAACTTATATTAACAATTTTAGTACCTATTATTACCCACTTTTCTACCTAATAAAAAAAATATTGTATTCATAAAATATACTACTTGTTTTGACTCAAACAATCACAGCCTGAATGGACATGAAATTTTAAAATGCAAGTAATTCAATTTCCTGATTGTATTTTTTTATACAATAAATAATTTACATTTGCTTTGAAGTAGCAATGAAAGAGGGAAGTGATTATTGGGTATTTTTTTTTTATTGGTGTAAATAAAAAATGAATTTTATATTTAATCATTTTTAACAAGATGCATATGCCTTTTAGATATAAAAAAAAAACAGGTATTTTATTTTTCTCAACAAATATTGATAGTTGGCTAAATATTTATTATTTAAGATATCGTTGTTACTATTGAACAGTTTAAACTGTTTTATCATGAAATAATTAATAAAATAATATGGAGAACAGTGAAGGAAATAAATTGCTCTAGGACAAGTAATGAATTTGAGAGTTTATAACAAAATTTTATATTTATGGTAATATTTTCTATATTCATCTTAGTTATGGTTACATTAATATTTTCCATATTTAATTAATTTTATCCTTATAGATTAAATTTTATGTTTACAATAATTTTCTGAGTTGGAAACAAAATTTTGTGATTTTCCACTCCAATTTATTACTTGTTTGAACCATATAAGAATTTGGTCACTTCATTAGATTTGGTTATAAGATGCAGAAGATAACATATTACATTTATTTCAGTATTTAGCATTTTACTTTTCTTAATTAGACGGACGAGTTCGACTTGCGAATATTTCCCAACGTAGTGTAGTGTCCATTTTACTATCTATTTAAATTGTTTTTAAGCTAAAATAAAATTTTAAAATATTTTAAGTGTTTGGATAAATAAATAAATGCTTATAAATATATTAATTTAAACTAAAGATATATGTAAATCAAATAAGAAGAGTTGTTATATGTGCTAATCTATTCCATCGGACCATCTGAACTAATTTATACTTTGAAATTTAGCGGGTCAAATCGGAATGACTCATTTTTGTGGGTCAGAAAATAGTCATACCAATCATCACTACGTAAGTTGCAGCCGTAATGGGTCAACTCACTTTTTAAAAAAATATATTTTTTTAGATTTTTTTAAAAATTAAATTATAATTTATAAATATTAACATAAGTATCGATAAAACAATATTACATAGTGTTAGGTTAATACTTGTTAATTAAATCCACGATTAAAAATTGTAATACTTATTAAGTTTGATTTCAAATAAAAATATAATTAAATAAATAAAAAATTAACATAATTATTTTCTAATAATCTCAAAAAAAAAAAACATAAAATAAAATATGAAACTATTTCAACCATTAAAAAGTGAAAAATGAACTCCTTAAAAAAAATTCATTAAACTTTAAACTTATGGCATATCAAACACTAGCATATCATGTATCTTCGTCAAGCACATATGAACTCGTTCGAGGCAAGGTTGTCTTAATTTATGTATGATTTATATGCAATATTAATTAGTTAAACATTAAAAAATAACAAAATTTAAAAGCTATGTATAATATGCGCATGTTCACAAAAAAAATATTGACGGTATAAAAAGTATCATGTAATTAATTTTGAGTAGAAACAAGTGTTTAAATATTCATGCTCAATGCAACTTCTTTACTTGGTGAAAACACGTCTACCAATGTCAAATGATTATTTTGATCATTAGTAATAGAAATGTTAAGTACATCGATGATTCTAAATTTTAATATTTAAAACTTTAAATAGACGTTAAGTTTGCATTTTTGTTACTTTTAATATTCCGTTCTATTTTTTATTTAGCCTATTATCTAACCCCATAAACAATAGATTTATTCGAACCAGGCTAAAATTTTTTTTCTTAAATGAATTCTAAAAAATTTAGTTTAAATATGCTAAATTACGGTTAACCCAGGCCGATCCAATGAGCTAGCCCATATAAAGACTATATTATTTATTTTTTTAATCTACAACTTTTTACTAATAAGCGAAAATAAAAAACCAATCCAAGCAAGCTCTTATTTTACAATAAACAAACAATTATATGAATTTAATCAGTCTTATTTGTTTAATCACATAACTTACTAACTACATAATGGTGTCTAAAGAACATGATTTTAAATCTTAATTTGAAGTTGAATGCTTACTTGTATATATAATTTGAATTTATCCACTTATATTTCATTTATCATATATAATATAAATATCTCAGATTTTGTGAAAAATATCAAAAAAAATTCCTCTCTTAATTAACCATATCAAATGAGCAAAATATACTTCATAAAAAAAATATTGAAATATTTCTAAACACAAATTAATAAATTACAAATTGATCGCATATTATTAGAAACTTACTTATTTAATAAATTAATAATAATAGATATTTATTCATATAATAAGAATTTTGTAAACAAACTTTAATTTCAAATCACACTTTGACGTTTTTCAATTTTCACGTCATTATTTTCGTGGGTTAATAAACATTTGTTGTGTAAGTATTATTTAGTCCCAAAATCACAATATAAAGTAGGGTTGGGTACAGTAAAATAAAAATTAGGGTTAAGAACAGAACAAAGTGCCCGACCGACCCGATTGGGTTTCGTTTCTTCTTTTGAGTAAAAACGCTACTAAAACTTTTCTTCATCTCTGCATATCGTCGCCGCTCTCTCTCACTTTTCTCTTCATTCTTCTAAGGTACTGTTCGATTACAGTCTCCATTACCTGCAATATGTTGTTTCTTACTTTCTATTTACTTTTACGGTCTGTCTCGAAGATCTAGTTTATTTTTGGGAATCTTGAAGCTTTAATGGTTAATTAGGGCAGTTGGTGATTTGGGTTTTCATAAAATTGTGAAATTTACTTGCCCATGTTCTTTTCTTGAAACAATTCTCTCTACTGTTTTGTACATAATGTTTTCTCTTAAATAATCACTGGATGCGGTTTTTCAAGAAGCATAAAGAATCCACTTCTTGGTTAGTGTTGAAGAAGGACTCAATTGGGCAATTGGTGTCTAAATAGTTAAATACTAAATAGTTTATTAGGGCAATTGGTATCTTGGGGCTTCATAAAATTGTGAAATTGACTTGCCCATGTTCTTTTCTTGAAGCAATTCCCTCTACAGTGTGTGTTTCAGTTTGCACTTTATTAGCTGATAAAAATAATGATTTTTCTTTTATAATCACTGAATGCCGCTTTACAACAAGAATCAAGAATTCACATCTTGATTAATGTGGAAGGAAGACTCAAATATTTTTCTTCTTCTGATGTTATATATCTTTTGGCTATTTTCGTGTAGTGCACTATTTAATGGGGGTGAGAGTATCTAAATAGTTAAAAGTAGTCAATGCTGATAGGATAGTTTTAACTGAGTTAGAGGTGATAGATTAGGACTGTGGGCTTGTGTTGCATATGACTACTCTGTACAAATTTATAAACATCTATAGGAAGGATGGTCATTTGATTTGTGGTGTCTTCCATATAGTAGACTTTACATAATGATTTTGTTGGTTGATGCTCTTTCTTTGTAGAGCTTATGTTTCATGTATTTTTGTCCCTTTATGTATTATCTCAGGGTAACTTTTCAAGCTCTCATTATATTGTTATGAATTCACAATTAGAACACTGAAACTAATTTTTCAAACCCAACAATTTTGTGACAAATAAAGTATATACTATTTAAGAGACTGCGTAGAGGAGTATGATGTTGTGTCCTTTTTGATAAAACCTAAGAATAATAACTTGCAGTCTCTGTTGTTCCAAATTTTGTACCATGGAATTGTATTATTCTCCTTTGTTGTTGATGTTTCTTTAGAGCTCTTGACTTGTTTGTGTAAGCCTACTTTTGTCTGGGGTGGAAAAAATGGATCTAGTATTGTAATCCACATAAGCAGGCCCGATTATCATAACTGAGTTAATCTTTCTGAGTACCTATTGTGGCTCTTTGCTTGACTTCCCCTCTTTATTTCCTCCCCAATCTCTCTTTTTCTGCCCTTTTTGTCAGTAGAAGCAATCTGTTTCAGAAATGTCGGAGGAGGATGAATATCGCTGTTTTATTGGTAACTTGTCCTGGTCGACATCTGATCGAGGATTAAAAGATGCGTTTGAGAAGTTTGGCCATCTTGTTGATGCAAAGGTGAGGATGGTTGATTTTTTAGGTTGTTTTCCCATTGGTCAATTTGTCAATGGTTTTTCTTTTGCATCTCTTTTCTTTTCCTTCTTTGTTGTTTTTTCTGTATTGCTGCTGGGCTAATCATTTGTGTAAAGACTAGAATTTGACCATTCTTACTTGTGGACTCCTTCCGTTTCAAGGAGGGATGAGGGTTTTGATCACTTTCCGTTCTATGTCCCTTTTACATACCTGTTAATGTACGTGTTTTGATCTCTTAGGGTGAACAATTCAAATCTACTGAGTAATATCTTACTCTTGCTAAGAGGAATTATGCAAAAGTTGAATTTTTTTCGTTAGTTTGTTGCGTTTTTCGTTGAGTAACTATAGTTGTAGTGTTTGAAGGAAGTTCGCTAAGCCAGAATCTCTGACTAGTCCAAATCAGTGTTAAAAACTCTTTACATACTTCTGTTGGTAAATAAGATCTTTCAACTTACCCCAAAAAATAAAAATAACATCTTACTCTTGCACTTTGAATGCTATGACATGCCTTTGTCCTGATATCATTGTACTCAGTTCTGACCTCACTCACAACTTTTGATGAGTAAAGTGAAGGTAAATCAGTGTCTTCTTCCCATGGATGCACACATACATTGTCAAGGGATTATGTAAAAGGTTTTCATCTTTTTCCTAGCCCAGTTGAAGCCCATTTGAAGTTCTGCAATTCTGGAACTTCCATAGAGCTTTCTTTTAAAATTCAGAATGAAAACCTTAAAAAATTCATAAGAAATAGTTAATTTTAGGAAAATGTAGATTGTAGCTTAAGGTAATAAGTCTCACATTTATCAAATTTTAGTGTGGATGCAAGAAAAAATGAGAATCTGAGTTCTTCTTATCAAACTTTTTTTATGCATTAGAAGGTTTCTGGTTTTATGAACTATGAAGTCTACTATGAGAGTTAAAATAGTAGTTGTCTACCTCTGTTTACTCGTTTTTTCTTATTTTGTTTCCCACGTTCTCTTTTCCTTATCTGGATGTTAAATTTCAATGTTCCAATGCCTCTTAACTTTTTGTAAAGGTTGTACTTGACAAGTTCTCTGGCCGATCTCGTGGATTTGGTTTTGTCACATTTGATGAGAAGAGAGCGATGGAAGATGCCATCGAAGCAATGAATGGAATGGACTTAGATGGCCGTGCTATTACTGTAGACAAAGCCCAGCCTCAGCAAGGTTCAGGCAGAGATTTTGATAGTGATCGACCCCGTGACCGTGACCGAGATCGGGGTCGTGACCGCGATCGTGATCGGGGTAGCCGTGATTATGGTGGTGGTCGGGGAGCTGGTGGTGGTGGTGGTGGAGATTGCTATAATTGTGGTAAGCCAGGACACTTTGCCAGAGAATGCCCTAGTGAAGGGGGTAGAGGTGGTCGGTATGGTGGTGGAGGTGGACCTGACAGGAACGGAGATCGATATGGAAGCCGCAGCAGCAGAGATGGTGGTGGTCGTGAAGGAGGGGAACGTTTTAACCGTGATCGTTCTGGACCATATGATCGTCGCAGTTCTGGAGGCTATCGAAGCTGATACTCTAAATTGTGGTAGGTTTTTAGATTTTTTAAGTTTCAGATCTGATGTTCACAGTATCTCTTACTTGGTAGCTGATTAATTCTTTCTGGTGCAGCCGAAGAGTTAAAAGTCCTAGCTGGATGCAGATGTTTTGGTGTATGTCTACTTGGTGCCTTGTTTCCCTGGCCTGTCAGCGGAATCATTTGAGCTCATGAAACCTGGCTGTTATAAACTACTGTTCTATGTCCGTAAATGTTCGATAACATGGTTTGATTGGGATCTTATGCTTTGCTTACTTTGAGAATTTGAATATGGCCTCACTCTTTCGAATGCCATTTGAAAACTGTTGTTTGGTGCTGGATTCATAATGATTTCTTGCATGGAATAGCACCATTGAAACTTTGCCTTGTGATTGATGGGTCTGATGAATTACCTGAATTTAGTACTGGTGATCAAATACCTGGGCCAGCAGGTAGTCAGTCATATCTAATTGGAATCTGTAGTACTTCCTCTTCTTTTCTGCCTTACGCTATGGGCAGCTGGGATAAAGGTATGGTGATGGGAGTGTCGATGAATTGATGGAACCGGAGAAGGACCTTGAGCTTCAGTGGCAATTGATGGTCATGGAGAAGGCGATAAAAAAAATCACCATTCTTTGGCTGAACCTCCGTGCACAATCAAGACTTGCGTTCCTGCAGAGATCTTCCTAATTGAACTTCCTTTGCCTTCCCCCATATCTATCCTAATAATGTAAATATCCATGAATACTATTCAAGTACTTTGCAGCATGCAATGAGACATCACTAACCATAATGTGTCTGATACTAGAATGAAGGTGACGACGAAGAAGAGTGTAGAACCCCAAATTCCCATGCTGACCCATTTTCTTCAATCCAAAATCATGAAAGAAATCCTCCACCTTTATGCAGTATAAATGTGATCGAACATTCATATTTTTACTCTCTGATTAAAAATGTAGTGCACGAAAGTTATTTTATTTTTGGAAGATGCAAGCAGCAGATAGGATGTCTTTGTTGCCACTCCAAGGAACCCCTGAGTGTGGCAAGTTGCAGGGGTACTGGACCTTCTTTATTTTCTTTCTCTGTTAGTGTCGTTGTTGCTCCATTAGTACTCCAGCTGGAATACTGCTGATAGTAGTTGTACATCACTTCTCTTTAGTATACCTGTGTTCTTGCTTACCATTTCGAGTCTGTCTTTAGCTAAACAAGAAAGATTTGTGTTTCTTTTCTTGATTTGCATAATTTTATCAAGTAATAATGGAATGTAAATTTTCATTCCATGTTGTTGGTGCTCCCACTAGTTCAAGCTTCTCTTGGATTGCTGCCATCTTGGACTAGATGGTTGTTGCAATTTCGCATCAGATGTTGGAATCATTTGTTTTATTTTCTTGCTAAACGTAATATTCCGAGCAGGGCAATATTATCTTTGTTAAACTTGGTTCAAGTTTTGTGTCTCTTTCTTGTTCGTTGTGTTTTTAAGCTATTGAAATATACGTGCACCTTTTTGTTATTCTAAAGCGACAGTCCCTGAGAATGGCATGGTGAAACAGTTTTTACATTTTCCCTGTTAATATGATCCATAAATAGTTCTAAGGTAGGCATTTTATCTTTTGCCTATTCTATCTTTTGCCTATTCTGTAGTTAATCAGTCATATTCTAGTGACTAATGGCAATAAGAATAAGGTTATGAACAAAGAGTGGTAGCCAATAGGATCTGAAATTAAAAGGTAAGGGAGCTGACAAAATTTGGATTGTGTGAATGCTAGAATATTATCCATGAAATTCATTCAACTGTGCAACATAAGATGATTCTGAACTAGGTAAATGGACAGGAATAAAAATTTCCTAATACATCCCCATGCCAGAGCCTATCAGTTTGGTCAGCCAGAAGGTAATGACCATAGCCATTCAGCCACCAATTGAAACTCTTGCACAAGATTTCACCATAGGAATTCTGCCCAAAAAAGCTCCAATTCATCCAAATGCTAACAATGCCCAAGATAACTGCAAACACAATCAGAACTAGCCTCAACTTATGGTTAGATATGAATCCAGCAGCAAGAATTGGTATTATGCCCCCTAATGAAAATGCAACAGCTGAGGCTATGGCTGCTAGAAATGGATTTGTGTGTCCTTCATCTGCTTCTTGCTGTACATGAGAGTAAACTGATACAAACTCTCCTATGGCCATGCTACAAGCACCAACAAACAACCATGCAAAGCCGGTAAGGATCATGACGTTGACGTCCTTTTGAACAGCTCCAACAACCATCATCAAACATGCAGTTGAAATCAATCCATCGTTGGCTCCTAACACAGCCCCTCGAAGCCATTGCGACCTGTGGGGGTAGTCAAAATCCTCTTCAGGGGCTTGGTTTTGGTTGTCCTGATCTTTAGGAATGGTAATTTGGATATGGTTTTGAGCAGCCATGAACAAATTTTGTAAGGAAATGATTTGAGTAAGTGAAGGAATTCTTGTTTATGTGAAGATTCAGTCTTCCCTCTGATGGTATATAAAGGGCAGTATTCATCAGCCTCAGCAGAAAGTTGTGCCATTAAAAAATTTGTAGTGTGGTGAGCACAAGGCCTGGTGGCACTTAATTTTTTATTTCATCTACTTTTGCTAATTGCATGCTTTGCTAAAACCTTTGCTTTTTTTTTAATTAACACAACTCCCACTTTTTTGCAAAATGAATCTGCAATTTCATGTTTTCTTTTCTTCTGGTGAAACCTTATATCTAGTGACAAGGATGGGTTTTTTAGGATCACTATCTTGCAAATTACCTATACAAATACTTGTATATTTCATATTTCACGATGACGGTGCTCTTTCAAGTGTCAAAACATAACACCAAGAGCTAGAGGCTACAATCTTGTATGAATTATGAAATGATTCATGAGGGGCTTGTGAAAATGGATGCTGTATAGGAAAACACTTAGCTAAGGGACGTACTTCCTTTGGTATATAAAAATAGGGTGGAGTGTGCTCTCCACATACTAAGGCAAAGATTATAGAATTCCAGGGAGTGTGCCATCACTTAAAGCCCACAAGCTCTACATTTTCTTAATTCCATAGTTTTAATAAAGTCACTTTAGACCAAATAGCTTTATGAATCCACTAATTGAACACTCTGGTCATGTAACACTATAATAGATGTCCTGCAGATAGTTTATTTTATTTCTTCTGTGATTTACCCTTTTTTTTCTTTATTGCTAATGAACAGTTTTCATGCAATTGAATGAAATAGCACACATCATATCATACTAATAATGAGGGCTTGCATTTGCTTATTCAGAAAGCAGTGACATATTTTCATGCTTGCCTCTTGATCCTTTGCTCAGCGTTTTCTCGGTGATAAAATCATATTTTCCAGAAACATGTTGAAGTATACAATAATGTCTTTTTATCTATCTACAAATACATTTACTTTTATTCTATACTCTGAGATAAAAGACGTATAATAGTGAGTACTGAACACTTAGTGACTTATGGAAAGAAAGGTTTGTAGTAAATAAGGTGAGGATTGCTGTATAGGAAAGCACTTGCATGAACACAGATGAGTCATATATTACACTTTCTTATTGTATTATAGTGTGGAGTATGCTCTTCTAAGAAAGCAAAACATTAAATTATTCCAGCAAGGGTGCAATCCACATAATGACACTGAAGAAGGAAGAAAAAAAGTCTCAACTCATTGACTACAAGATCTCAGTGTTTCAACACCATTTCTTCTATTTGACTGAGGTTTTTATCAAACCCTTAGGCTGATTCAAGATTTGACTACTTAGATTTATGGATTTACTTATAAAACAGGATTGTTTTGAGAATTTAAACATTTGAATCGAAGCAGGTTTTAACAAAATAGGATGGTTGAGGACAGTCTAGGAGTCAAAAGAGTAATACAGAACCAGAATTGCATCGTTATAAGGGGACTCGGGGTTTTCAGTAAAACAGTTTGGTGTTTGCCAACATGCCTCATCAAGTGGTGAGACAATGTTTGGGATATTGGGGCTTCTGGAGTAGGGTACTTTCAAATTTATATATATTGAATTGTTAGATTATGACAGGTGTTGACAATGCCTCATGTAATGGTTCAAACTTGATGAAAACTCTTCATTAGTAGTTACTTCACCTGGGACTGCAATTCTGTTACCAAGGAGTTCAATAAAGATTTGATGATGTCAAACATATTGAAGAAGCAAAGATTACAAGTATATAAATTTCAGAAAACGCATCTGATCATTCATTCATAACAGAACAATTACAGAAAGAGATATCTTCCATTTATTCTATTCTTATCCTGGAAGTAAGGAAAACAGCAGACATTTGTTAAAAAAAAAAGATTCTGGACTGGAAATAGGGACACAGAAACATAACATTCCAATCACATCTCCATTCCAGCGGAGCCTATCAGCTTTGTAAGTCCGAAGGTAATGCCCATAGCCATCCAGCCACCGATTAAAACTCTGGCGCAAGACCTTACAGCAGGACTTTTCCCAAGAACAGCACCAACCCCTCCAAATACAAACAATGCTAAGCTCACTGCTGCCACCACCACTCCCATCCTCACCTTATGATTAGATATAAATCCAGCAGCAAGAATTGGTATTATGCCACCCAATGAAAATGCAATAGCTGAAGCTACGGCTGCCAGAAATGGATTTGGGAGTCCCTCCTTGTCTTCTTCTTCTTTCTGTTCATGATTCTGTCCTCTTGTTTTGGTCTCTCTCTTAATTTGAGCCAACTCTATATCTAGTTGAGAATACACAGAAACAAACTCTCCTATGGCCATGCTACAAGCACCCGCAAACAATGCTGCAAAGCCGATTAGGATCATGGCATCAACGTCCTTCTTGACAGCTCCAACACCCATCATCAAAGATGCAGTTGTAACCAATCCATCAGTGGCTCCTAAGGTAGCAGCTCGAAGCCATTGTGCCCTTTGGAAGTAGTCAGTGTCTTCTTCAGGTACTTGGTTTTGGTTCTGGTTATCATTTTCTTTAATGATAGTGAGTTCAGCATGGTTTTGAGCAGCCATGAATAATGTTCTAGGGAATTGTTTAGAAAAAGGATGATTTGTTAATTAGGACTTCTTGTTTTTGAAGTTCCAACCCTCCCTCTGATGGTTATATATAGAGCAGGATGACTAATAAATAATCAACTTGATCAGAAAGTGGTGCCATAAAATAATAGTAGTGAGGTGAGTACAAGTCAGTTTGCATTTGATCTCTTTTTTTCTGATTGTGTCCTTGCTAAAACTTGCATTTGTTTACTAACACAAACTCTAACGTTTTGCAAAATGAATCTACAGTTCCATATTTGCTTTTGATTCACCATTTTTCTGGTAAAATCTCATTTCCAGTGACAATTCCTAAAAGGTGGCCTGTGAATATGGAATGTTGTATAGGTAAGCACTTGCATGCATGAATCTCTAGAGATATGGGACATATTTTATTTCGTATATAATAATCAGGCGGAGTGTGCTCTCCACACTAAGGCTGACAATGCAAAGATTATAGTATTCCAGGGAGTGTGCCATCAACAAAAAGGCCACAAGCTCTTCATTTTTTAATGAAGAGTTTTAAGAAAGTTTCTTACTTTGGACCAAATTTATCCACTAACAGAACACCTACCACATATAACAAATCTAATGGTATTGCTTATTAGATTCATCACGTTCATGAAAGAAATCACATACTGTCGTTCTTATATGTGATGAAATGGAAGTATAAACTTCAACATAATATAGATAACTTTGCTTGCTGATTGCCTGTTTTATTAAGTATTTTTCTTTCATTTTTTTTGAAAAAAGTAAAATCTGTCAACGAGAATCCAAAATTCATGTCTCAAATATTCAAAATGCTTTTAAAAACGATTGATGTCATAAGTGTTAGCTGACTACTTTTTGTTTTCTGTGTTCATAACTTCAAATGACCTAATGAGGACACATAGCTGTATAGGAAAGCACTTGATTGAACAGAGATATGGGTGCTAACTTTTTGGATTATAATTTAGGCTGCAGTGTGCTTTGGATACTAGAGGTTAAAGCAAAATATTAGAGTATACAAAGAAGTGTGCCATTAACAGAAAGGCCACAAGCTCTTAATTTTAATATCTTTTCTGATCCACAATGAAGTGAAAGTTACTATCTTTAGGCCATTAACTCTAAATCCATTAAGAAATATCATCTTCATGATGTTTCTGCACTGTTTCTTTAACAAACAGATACCTGTCCCAAGTCCAACAGGTTTTTAGAGCATTTCGAAATTGGACAATTGAGATATGTGGAGGTCTTAGAAATGTGAAAACAGAAAGTTCCAATTTTCACATGGTTGTCGAAACTCATTTCATACATTGTGTTCTCTCGATTTAAATTATGCACACTGACAATATTAGTAAGTTTACACTAGCAGCGCAATTGAACTGATTATAGCAAGTTATTATTCTGTATTTGAATTTTCCGTATCAGACTTGCTATTAAGAGTTGGTAGATAGTATAAATTCTTTATACAATTTGAATGCACAGAGCTTAAATCCACGTGTTCAATGAACCTCATGATATGACATATTTCTCATCATAAAGATAATGGAATAATTAGTAGATAGTTACAGTCTAACTAGGATTATGGGGCATAAGAAGGCAGCATTATTCAAGCCATTGCAATATGAGGAATTGTGTCCTGCCATCATTGTATGTCTTGAGGGTTTTAGAAGACAAGTCTTTGTCGGATAGTAGCTAAATCTTCCTAGCTTGTCACACATAGAAAAGTAATCTAGTAAAGGATTCCAGTCAAAAGATCTGTCAGGCACATTGTTTGGATTGAGACGTTGTTCTTGTTTATTGATAAACACTAGTTTATTGCAGTTGATGATGTTGAATCCATCCCATTGTTTTTGTCAACTTTAGCTATTCAATTGGTACAAGCAATTGTTAAAAAGGAATAGTAATTGGAGTTGAAAAGAAAAGATTTGGTAGTTGGCAAATTGGTAAGATTTGCAACCATTCTTGACTTTGAAAGATTTGGTAGTTGGCAAATTGGTAAGATTTGCAACCATTCTTGACTTTGCTATGTTTACATATGTCATTAGTGACATAGGCATGGTTTTATCCTTCTATAAATAGAGCATTCTTGCTCATTTGTAGAATACACCAAGTTAGAGTGAAAAACCATTTTGAGAGCAAAGTGAGGTATTCCATAGACTATACAAAAATAGTCTGTGAAGAAAAATAGAGTGTGAGCGATATTTAGTAAGACGGAAACCAAAAGAGTGTTGTTCCTTTTGAGTGTGTAGTAGTCACTTTGAGTGTTGTATTCGTGACTACACAGTGTAAAATTCCTTACTATAGTAATATCAGTTGCTCCTCTTGTTCCGTGGTTTTTTCCCTTATTCAGAAGGGTTTCCACGTAAAATTCTTGGTGTCGTTATTTTCCCATTTTATTTCATTACTTTTACCATATATACTTTTGTGTTTGTCCGCGTTTTCCCAACAAACTGGTATCAGAGCCAAGGTTTTATCTGAGTATGCTCTGTGGTTGCAGCACAGTCTGAACTTCCACATCAGAAAAGATTTACTTTGATTTGCGATAACTATATTTTTTGGGGAAAACAATGGAAGCCAACACAAGTAGAATGGTTACTTTGAATGGTGTTAATTATGCCATTTGGAAGGGGAAAATGGAAGATCTGCTTTATGTCAAGAATTTTTATAAACCAGTATTTACCACTGTAAAGCCTGATAAAATGACAGATGAAGAGTGGAATCTGTTGCATAGACAGGTTTGTGGATTCATTAGGCAATGGGTCGACGATAATGTGTTGAACCATATTTCTGGGGAAACACATGCTCGAACCCTATGGGAGCATCTTGAAAGTTTGTATGCTCGAAAGACTGGCAACAACAAAATGTTCTTAATAAAGCAGATGTTGAGTTTGAAGTATCATGATGGTTCTCCAATGACAGACCATCTGAATAATTTTCAGGGGATTATGAACCAATTATCTGCTATGGGCATCAAATTTGATGAAGAAATTCAAGGCTTGCTTCTACTTGGTTCCCTACCAGATTCTTGGGAAACATTTAGAACGTCATTGTCAAATTCTGCTCCGGATGGTGTGATCTCTATGGATTCCGCCAAGAGCAGTGTCTTGAACGAAGAGATGAGAAGAAAAACTCAAGGTTCCTCTTCGTCGGATGTCCTGATAACTGGCCCCAGGGGGAGAAATAAAACTCGTGGTTCTCAGCATAGAGAACAAAATAGGAGCAAATCCAAAGGCAGACTTAAGGATATTGAGTGCTATCATTGTGGCATGAAAGGGCACACAAAGAAGTTCTGCAAAAAGTTGAAGAGGGAGAACAATAACAAAGAGGAAACTAAACAAGATGGCAATGAAAATTGCCTAGCCACCGTCACCACCGAAGATCTTGTTACCGTTCTTGATGCAAACATGATAAATATTGCTTGTGATGAGTCAAGCTGGGTTGTGGACACTGGTGCCGCATCTCATGTGACATCAAGGAAGGATTTTTTCTCTTCCTACACTCCTGGTGATTTTGGAACCTTGAGTATGGGTAATGAGACTGTTTCTAGGGTGGTTGGTATTGGTACAATTTGTTTGGAAACTAGTGTTGGAACTAAACTAGTTTTGAACAATGTGAAACATGCTCCTGATGTTCGTCTACACCTAATTTCTGTTGGTGTCTTAGATGATGAAGGATATGTTAGTACCAACGGTGATGGAAAATGGAAGCTCATTAAGGGTTCCTTGGTTGTGGCTCGTGGTAACAAACGTCGTGGTCTATACTGGACTACGGCCTCTGCTTGTGTTGATATGGTGAATGCAGTTGAGAGCGATAGCTCTTCAATATTATGGCACAAGAGGCTTAGCCACATTAGCGAGAAAGGACTTAATGTTCTAGCCAAGAAGAAATTATTGTCAAATTTCCAAAGTGCTAAATTAGAAAAATGTGAGCACTGCTTGGCTGGTAAACAAAATAGAGTTTCCTTTAAGTCCTACCCTCCTTCGAGAAAGACAGAGTTGCTTGAGTTAGTGCACTCTGATTTATGTGGTCCAATGAAGACAAAGACATTGGGTGGTGCACTTTACTTTGTCACTTTCATTGATGATTGCTCGAGAAAACTTTGGGTTTATGTCTTGAAGACTAAAGACCAAGTGTTAGGTGTCTTTAAGCAGTTTCAGGCTTCAGTTGAAAGAGAAACTGGAAAGAAATTGAAATGTATTCGTACTGATAATGGTGGTGAATATTGTGGACCATTTGACGAATACTGCAAGCATCAAGGTATTAGACACCAAAAGACTCCTCCCAAGACTCCTCAGCTTAATGGTTTGGCTGAGAGGATGAACAGGACCTTGATGGAAAGAGTTAGATGTTTGCTTTCTGAAGCAAAGTTGCCAAACTCATTTTGGGGTGAGGCTTTATTGACCGCTGCACATGTTATTAATCTATCTCCTGCTGTTGCTTTGCAAAGTGATGTACCAAATAGTGTTTGGTATGGAAAGGATGTTTCCTATGACCATTTGAGAGTATTTGGTTGCAAAGCTTTTGTACATGTGCCGAAAGATGAGAGGTCAAAGTTAGATGCCAAGACAAAGCAATGCATCTTCATTGGATATGGCCTAGATGAATTTGGTTACAGGCTATATGATCCAATTGAAAAGAAACTTGTGAGAAGCCGTGATATTATTTTCAGGGAGAATCAAACAATTGAAGATATTGACAAAGCGGAGAAGGTAGAATCTTCAAGTTTTGATGGTATAGTTCATCATGATGAAGTTCCTCACACAAGTGTGCATGATGTTGTTGGGTTTGATAATCATGGTGATGCCCAAAATCATGTATTGAATCAACATGTTGATGTTGATAATAACAATGATATTGTTATTGATGATCCTGTTGCTCATGAAGTTGTGGACGAATCAAATATTCCGCTTCGGAGGTCCACAAGACAGCGATTTCCTTCCTCCCGTTATTCACCCAATGAGTATGTGTTACTCACTGACGAGGGAGAACCTGAATGTTATAAGGAGGCCATGGAAGATAAGCACAGGAATCAATGGATTGAAGCCATGCAAGACGAGATGAAGTCTTTGCATGAGAACCACACTTATGAGTTGGTAAAATTGCCCAAGGGCATGAGAGCTTTGAAGAACAAGTGGGTGTTCAAACTTAAAGTTGAAGAACACAACTTGAAGCCCAGGTACAAAGCTAGATTGGTTGTTAAGGGATTCAGTCAAAGGAAAGGTATTGACTTTGACGAAATATTTTCTCCTGTTGTGAAAATGTCCTCAATTCGCACAGTTCTAGGTTTGGCTGCTAGTCTTAATTTAGAGATTGAGCAGATGGATGTGAAGACGGCTTTCCTTTACGGTGACCTAGAAGAAGAGATTTATATGGAACAACCTGAGGGTTTCAAAGTAGATGGTAAAGAAAATTTTGTATGCAAACTCAAAAAGAGTCTCTATGGCCTAAAACAAGCTCCCAGACAGTGGTACAAAAAGTTTGAATCTGTTATGGGGGAGCAAGGCTATAAGAAGACTTCTTCAGATCATTGCGTATTTGTACAAAAATTTTCTGACAATGATTTCATCATCCTTTTGTTGTATGTGGATGATATGTTGATTGTGGGCAAGAATACTTCCAAGATTGACGAGCTGAAGAAAGAGTTGTGTAAGTCTTTTTCTATGAAAGACTTGGGTCATGCCAAACAAATTTTGGGCATGAGAATTACTCGTCTTAGAGATGAAAGGAAGATTTATTTGTCCCAGAAGAAGTACATTGAACGCGTACTGGAGCGCTTCAATATGAAGAATGCGAAGCCTGTGAGTATACCTCTTGCTGGTCATATGAAGTTGAGCAAGAAGATGTGTCCTACAGCTAGGGAGGAAAAAGAGAACATGGCCAAAGTTCCATATTCCTCCGTCGTCGGAAGTCTAATGTATGCAATGGTGTGCACTAGACCTGATATTGCTCACGCAGTTGGTGTTGTCAGTAGATTTCTCGAAAATCCGGGAAAAGAGCATTGGGAAGCTGTGAAGTGGATACTCAGGTATCTTAAAGGAAGCTCAGATGAATGCTTGTGTTTTGGAGCATCAAATCCAATCTTGAAAGGCTATACAGATTCTGATATGGCAGGTGACCTTGATAACAGAAAATCCACTACTGGATATTTGTTTACTTTTTCAGGGGGAGCTATATCATGGCAGTCAAAGTTGCAGAAGTGTGTTGCACTATCTACAACTGAAGCTGAGTATATTGCGGCTACTGAAGCCGGCAAGGAGATGATATGGCTAAAGCGATTTCTTCAAGAGCTTGGTTTGAATCAGATGGAGTATATTGTCTATTGTGACAGCCAGAGTGCAATAGACTTGAGCAAGAACTCCATGTACCATGCAAGAACAAAACACATTGACGTCAGATATCATTGGATTCGTGAGAAAGTGGAGAATGAATCATTTCACGTCAAAAAGATTCACACAAGTGAAAATCCTGCAGATATGCTGACCAAAATGATACCGAAAGACAAGTTCGAGTTATGCAAAGAACTTGTGGGTATGAGCTCTCTCTAAAGAAGTTGAAGATACCTTCTTCCAGTAAATGGGACTGGAGGGGGAGATTTGTTGAATCCATCCCATTGTTTTTGTCAACTTTAGCTATTCAATTGGTACAAGCAATTGTTAAAAAGGAATAGTAATTGGAGTTGAAAAGAAAAGATTTGGTAGTTGGCAAATTGGTAAGATTTGCAACCATTCTTGACTTTGAAAGATTTGGTAGTTGGCAAATTGGTAAGATTTGCAACCATTCTTGACTTTGCTATGTTTACATATGTCATTAGTGACATAGGCATGGTTTTATCCTTCTATAAATAGAGCATTCTTGCTCATTTGTAGAATACACCAAGTTAGAGTGAAAAACCATTTTGAGAGCAAAGTGAGGTATTCCATAGACTATACAAAAATAGTCTGTGAAGAAAAATAGAGTGTGAGCGATATTTAGTAAGACGGAAACCAAAAGAGTGTTGTTCCTTTTGAGTGTGTAGTAGTCACTTTGAGTGTTGTATTCGTGACTACACAGTGTAAAATTCCTTACTATAGTAATATCAGTTGCTCCTCTTGTTACGTGGTTTTTTCCCTTATTCAGAAGGGTTTCCACGTAAAATTCTTGGTGTCGTTATTTTCCCATTTTATTTCATTACTTTTATCATATATACTTTTGTGTTTGTCCGCGTTTTCCCAACAGATGATTCCTAGCATATCATAATGAAGTAAAACATTGTTTGTTATAGCTAGTCTTTACAGTAGTAAAATGGATATGTAATAGCCAACACTTCAATACCATTTTTTAAGCATTTGCATCAGAATCATACAGAAAATGAAATTTTATTGGACATGCATGATGCAACAACGACTTCTTAAGAAGATGATTCTGAACTAGATAAAGGTCCAGTCACAACTCCATGCCAGTACTAGAGCCAATTAGCTTGGTAAGGCCAAAGGTAATGGCCATAGCCATCCATCCACCAATTAAAACTCTGGCACAAGATTTCACCATTGGACTTCTGCCCAAGAAAGCACCAATTCCTCCAAATGCTAACAATGCCAAGCTCACTGCAGCCACAATCACAGCCAGCCTCACCTTATGGTTTGCTATAAATGCAGCAGCAAGAATTGGAACAATGGCACCCAATGAAAATGCAATAGCCGAGGCTACAGCTGCCTGAAATGGATTTGGCAGTTGTTCCTTGGTACCTTCTTCATGTTCTTGATTCTGTCCTCTTGTTGCTTTGTCTCTCTTCATTTGAGCTCGCTCTATGTCTAATTGAGAAAACACAGAGACAAACTCTCCTATGGCCATGCTACAAGCACCGGCAAACAGACCTGCAAAGCCAATAAGTATCATGGCCTTTACGTCTTTTTGGACAGCTCCAACACCCATCATCAAGGATGCAATTGAGACCAATCCATCATTGGCTCCTAGAACAGCAGCTCTAACCCACTGTGCTCTTTGAGAGTAGTCAAAATCATCCTCGGGGGTTTGCTTCTGGCCATTATGGTCTTCAGGAATGGTAATTTGGACTTGGTTTTGAACAGCCATTGAGTAAGTTATAAATACTTGTTAGTTAGAAGAAATTCTTTCTTAAAGATGGGTGTTGTATGAAGACTCGGCAAGCGCTATTTATAGAGTAGGATTATTAAAAAAGTAACTAAACCATTTCCATCAGTGGTGCCATTAAATATTGTGTAGTGTGGAGAGCACAGGGCTTAGTGGGATTTATTGTTTTATTCACTGATTGCCTGTTTGCTCAAATCTTGCATTTGTGCTCTTTCATCCCTTACACATTACTAGTGTGTGCTATCAATTCCCCGAAGATTGGGATCGTAATCTGTTGAAAGAAGGAGTTACTCAATATTATCTGTTTTCTCTTCTTTCTAATAATGTCTTGTAAGGTATAACCCTTTTCTATTGATAGTATTGGACATTACATTTTACATGTTCTTGAAAGAGATCACATAATACAGAGAGATAACTTTGCTTGCTGATACCTTATTTCCTTATTACCTTTTGTTTTTGGTACTTCAAAATGATGTTTTTTTGACCTTTGCAAAAGGAGCTTGTTGGGATGCTTGCAGTGTTGGAAAGCACTTATTTGAACAGAGATATTTCTAGCAAATATAAACTTGGGTGCTGTGTGCTTTGGACACTAAAAGCTAAAAGAAAATATTAGAGTATACTAATAAGTGTGCCATTCACACAAAGGCCACAAGCTCTTAATTTTTTTTTAATATCTTTTTGGTCTTATCTGATCTTGAATGAAGGTGGAGTTTTCTCTTTAGACCATCCTCACAATGTTTCTTTAATTTTTCTTCTATCAAACTGAACTATGTGGAAGGCTTTTGGAAATGTGAAAATAGAAGAGTTCTAATTCTCACATGGTTGAAACCTTGAAGGTCGTAACTCGTTGCACACAAGAGAAAAATCTGTCTTTTCATTGTGTTTTGGATTTGAGTTATATATATTGATAGTGTAAAATGAAAAATTTCCATCTACCGTCAATGCACAGAACTTAAGTTCAGTGAATTTTATGTACTTCAGTGAACCTCATGATATATATATCTCTATTACAGAATTCTCAACAAAATGATGAACAATGATTTGCAACATGAGGAACTGAGACCTGCCATTGTTGTATGACTTGAGGGGTTTAGTGAACAACTTTTTGTCAAATAGTTGCTAATTTTCCTAGCTTGTCACTTATTGAAGAAGCATTAAACATCCCAATTGAAAGATTTTTCGTTCTGTGTTTGCGACTGCAGTGTTTTGGAGAAATGTACTTTAGAAGTTTTGAAATACTTTAATAGATCTAAATGCTAAATCATAGGCATATTGTTTCTGTCTCAAAGTTGATTTACGTGAAAAGCTAAATTATCTAGTTTTTTCCTTCAATGCACACAATCCTCTTCTCTAGTCCTTTACTTTTTGTATTATTCTCTTATTGAAATAAGCTTTACTCTTGTTAGTATCATACTCTTATTGAAATATGCTTTGATGAAACGTTAACACCATCGAGGTTCTAGGAGCATAGTCAAGTGTGTTGAGGTAAGTGGACAGCTAGCTACAAATGATCAAATCATGATGAATGGTCTTGTTAATGAATTTGTTGGGATGTTAGTCATGATTGGCACAGAGTACTACTCCCAGAAAGATTCGTATAGTCAATCCTAACTACATTTGAGAATGAAGTGTTGTTTGATGAGTCTATCGTTCGTAAGTAAAATGTTGTATTATCAGTAGGAAGATCAATGTAGGTTCAGAGAATGTTTCATGGTATTATAACACAATAGATTTAGTCAACTTGCAATACAAGTTCCTTGATTACATGAGATTAAAGTAGAACAAAAGACAGGTTAGGATTCAGGAACATAAAGTTTCAATCACATTTCCAATCCAGTAGAGCCAATCAGCTTAGTAAGGCCAAAGGTAATGGCCATAGCCATCCATCCACCAATTAGAACTCTGGCACAAGATTTTATCATAGGACTTCTGCCCAAGAAAGCACCAATTCCTCCAAATGCTACCAATGCTAAGCTCACCGCAGCCACGATCACAGCAAGCCTCAACTTATGATTTACTATGAATGCAGCAGCAAGAATTGGCACAATGGCACCCAATGAGAATGCAATACTCGAGGCTACTGCTGCCTGAAATGGATTTGGCAGCTGTTCTTGTTCTCTGTCCTGTCCTCTTGTTGCTTTGTCTCTCTTCATTTGAGCTTGTTCTATGTCTAGTTGAGAGTAGACAGAGACAAACTCTCCTATAGCCATGCTACAAGCACCAGCAAACAACCCTGCAAAGCCAGTAATAATCATGGTTTTAACGTTTTCTTGAACAGCTCCAACCCCCATCATCAAGGATGCAACTGAGACTAAACCATCATTTGCTCCTAACACAGCAGCTCGAAGCCATTGTGCTCTTTGAGAGTAGTCAAAATCCTTTTCAGGTGTTTGATTTTCTTTAGGAATGGTAATTTGGAGATGGTTTTGAGCAGCCATGATGAAATGTTATAGTAACTTGTAATGAAATGTCAGCTAATGAAGGATTGTTTTCTTTTTTTTGGATTGATGTTTAATGAAGACTCTGTCTTTGTTATTTATAGAGTCATATAACTTTTATTTTTAAGTCTAGAGTTTTAAAAAAGTTAGTTACCATATAATATTAAACTTTTAAAATGCCTTTTATAAACCACTGAAGTGCTACTTTTCTTTTTTCTTCTTCTTCTTCTTTGTGTGTGCACTGTGTATGTGTAGTGTATACCTCAAAATGACCTAATTCAGATGACTTTTTGATTTCTTTGGAGAAGGAGCTTGTGAGGATGTATTGCTGCATAGGAAAAGCACTTTAGTACAATTGAGAGATACTTGTTATTTGTTGATATACATTTATAAAAATAAAACTAAGTGGAGTGTGCTTTAGGCACTAAGGTTAACAAAAAATTAATAGAGTATAGTAAGACTTGTGCCATTCCCACAAAGACCACAAGCCCTTCAATTTTTTATTTTTTTTTTTATAATCCAAAATAAAGATACTTTCTTTAGACCATTGTAAAGTCTTGTACATATCTAGTAACTACCAAACAACGCCTTGCTATTTTCTGTTTTGGGTTCCGTTGCAGTTACAATGCCTATGCAGATACCCAACAAGAGAAACACACATAATCATCCTATGGATTGCTGCACAGGAAAAGCACTTGCAACAATCGAAATTACTTGTTAGTTAGGAGTACCATAAAATAAAACTAAGTGGGGTGTGCCTGTGCCATACACAAGCTCTTCAATTATTTAACCTTTTCTTTTATATAATATCCAAAATAAAGATGAAATTACATCATCTTAACTTTAAAATCCACTAGGAAATACCAACATTGTTAGTAAAGAATTCTCTATTTCTTCCCTCAGAATCGATAAATAAAAAAATTATTATTCTCCAGTCGTCACAAGTAAAAGATAGAATATGTCAAGTCAAAACAAAAATAAGCTTAGAAAGAGAAAATAATTAAACCGTAAAATATACAACTAAAACAAATTTAAAGAATTTAATTGAAAGTGTTTTTATTAAGGGAGAAAAAATCCTAAGCTACATGAAATATTACTAAAAAATAAAAATACAAAAAGTTGCGTCGTCATCCTATTGATCCATGGTAAATTAAGTGTTGATGGAGGTTAGAACGTGTGCAAAGATTGTGCAGCATTGCATGGATAATGGAATTTTACTGTAGATAATTGAGGTGATGAAATCGTCCGTTTTGACACAAGAATCGTCCATGTCGACATAAGAAACCACAACATTAGTTGGTGAAGAAGCCCTATGCACATTATCAACAGCCAGTTGAGTTTGTTTTTGTGGGAGAGGACGCCACCACCATGATCTCGACATGTTTCTCTCAGAAAGAAGAATGAATGAATAATTACTTACTTGTGTGTTTGACAAGAAACAAATAGGACTTCTGAATCCCAATCCCTTTTGACTTGGAAAATCTACTTCTACCCTAATTCCAATTCTATCTCCCTCTTAATTTTATTCTTTCCGGGAAAAGGATCAAAATTACCCCTTAATTTCAGCCTGCAACGATTCAATTCTTGCAACACAATAAAACTGGCTCATCCTCAAACTTTGATTCTGGATGAGCCAACAACCTGCTTTTGAAGCTTCTACACTAAAGCAAACAATACGCAAAGTTCAATGCTTTTTTTTGCCTGTTTTCAACAAGAATACCCTTTTCATGTCCATTTGTTTCTGTAACTCACTACTAGTTTGCCACAAGTCTGAAACGTTAGTAATTCAACTTTCTCATACTACAATATGGTCTACAAATTAGTACAACTGCATCATCTATTTTGTAAAAGTTAACACAATAACAGGAAAGAGGACATAAAATATATGCAACAAAAACAACTCTTGTCGAAATTACACTCCACTTGCACCAAAAGATACTTCTTTGGCTCCAAACCTCTTTCTCGTGATAAAATACTACATCATATACACTCTTCACCTTTTGAAGGATAATGGCTTAGTACATTGCGAATGTAAAGATTACAACATCTGACCCAACATGGCCAATAGCCTTGTTCATCAGTTCTCGTGATTTTCCATCCTCTTACTGGCAAAGTGGCAATACATTGGATGATCGAATTTGGTTTTCCAGAAGAAAGCAGGACCCCAATCCTTCTAAGCACTCTTCCATGTCTGATAATATAAATATATGTGAACAAAATGTGAGAAGAACATATTCATAGAGTGTAACAGAGAACTTATGATGCAGCAATGAGAACAATCAATCTATGAACGGGAGTTACAGCCTTTTACTTTATGTAAGGTGCATTCACTCGGATAGCTCACCTTTTGTATGACAGGTCAGCATGGGAAAAGAAACAATGACGTTAGACATTAGGTGTTGGTGCTTTCATGGCTGACATCTTCTAGCTCTTACTTGAACCTAAACAGAACGATCTATAATCATGGCCATGTTAGAATCTACCAGGCCTAGAAGGACTGAACCCACATTTGTGACGAAGTACTAGATCGTTAGTGGGAAGGACGAATGCCTATGAAGATGACATAAAACTAATTTTGGCAAAATCTATATAAGCTGAGAAGTCACTGGCACTAGCAAGAGTACTCAATGCTCTAGGTTGACCACTTTCACCTTACCAACCTCTAGAAACTTCAAATGCAGGCATAGACCTTTTATTTTTTTGTTTACAGACAAACTTTTGGATGGTAAAATCCAAGCATTTCCTGGCTATTTACTCGGCCACCAGATATCTCTAACACCCTTAACGAAGGTAAAATAGTCAATTTCAAAAAATTAACTCATTGGTATATAATTTTATTGGTATTCAGGAGTGAAGAACCTGCACCTAAATCCCAATTACATTTAAACAAAAGGTTTGATTCAAACTCCACACTTTCGAATTTTTTTATTGTTCACTTCTGTGATGTAATAAAGAATACAACTTCCAATCACCTGCAGTTTGCATATTTTGCTCTCTATTACTTCATTATTTACGTACACGATTCAATCCATATCAAACTCAGCTGTAATATCTCTAGGGTTAGGATCCCAAAAATTACCAGCCCCAACATCATTGGGATTTTCATATCCGTTAATTAGAACATTTCATCAAAAATAACTTTCTTTATTTAGAATTTCACCTGAAAAAAGTCCTTCCATGGAATTTTCTTAATAACCTAACATTAATATCTACTTTCCTCCTTTGCAACCTTCCTTTGATCATTGCAACTACGCATATTAATTTCAAGTCTAATGTGTTTAGTCAATAGCAATCTGTAAGGTGGATCTTCACCTCTTGAACAGACCGAGAATGACAACTTGATCATTGGCCAACCAGCTTTAACATTGTAACTTTTTGTTATATAATTTCCTTTTAAGGCTTAACCCTGAAGGAAGCCCTTCCGAAAATTCTGACTGACAGGACAGAACCAGGCTGAAGAGCGGGTTTGGAAATATAGGCTTAAGCACTCTTCACAGATCAATAATAAAAAATTAACAATTAACGCAAGGTAGTTTCTTCATATTTCATCTAAAATGAGTTTACAAATGCTAAATGAATCACCTATAGATCATGACAAGAACGTACAAGTTGATCAAAATAAATGATGAGTCCCTTTACCTGTATAATTCAAACTACTGCTTGCACAAGCACTAGATCGAATGACAGCAATTTGAAGGCATGCTGTGATCAGGTGTTGGTTGAGGAAAAGTATCCTCATGCACATCGGACCCTGGCTTCCAGCATCTTTTCCTTCTGCTATACTTCAACAAATAGCGGTCCTCAGTAAAAACAACCTTTTCATCGCATGTTTTCCTCTTTAGTTTGTTCCGCTTATATGTAAGCAACTCAGCTTTTGAACAAGCAGAATCAACACAAGAGCCACACTCGTTCGTTGTAACACAAGGTGGAGCCTCTGAATCAGTCTGGCAAACTTTTTCTTTAAATCTTGAGCGAGAGTACACCAGAAGACATGGCGATGCATCTGAACTAGCCTTGCCAACTTCTTCCTTCAACCTTCTGCGAGAATAAACTGTAACACGAGGTGAGGTCTCTGAAGTAGTCTGGTCAACTTTTTCTTTCAACCTAGTGCGAGAGTAAACCATAACAGAAGGTGGGGTCTCAGGACTAGTCGGGCCAACTTTTCCCCTATACTTGGTGCGAGAGTACACTTTAAGCCTCTCGCCTGTAGAACTAGGAAGAGTCTGGATTTCAGGACCACCCACATAGCTAGAATTCTTAGGGCCTAAGGTTTTTGATATTCGTGGCGAACTGTTCATGGAACGATGCAATTGAAACGCTAATTGTGCATCATTTACATCCTTACTTACAACCTTACCCTTACTTTTACCTTTCTTAACAACTGATTCCAATGCACTCTTAGCCAAGCCCGTGGGATTTTTCGCCACGACAGCCTTCTGTAAGGTGCTATTCTTTGCTTTCAAGCCCACTACAACCTCCTTCCTTAAGCCTTCTAAGTTAGCATGTTTTGCAATTTTTTCAGATGATTTAAAATCACTACTACAATGCTGTATCTTAAGCACATCCTTCTGAATCTTTCTACAATCCCCAATTGATTTCTTAAAGAAATTTGGAACCCAACAATCTATACAAACAAAGAGTCCCCCTTCTACCCTAGAACAAAAAGACCAAGGCGCAGAATTTCCATACCTACTAACACAGTCCTTGTGAACTTGCCTTTTGCAGCTGCGGCATTTGGAACAATCAGTATCATCCGTGTTCTTGAAACAGTAAGGGCAAGTTTGGCCGGAATCGACACACTTGATACATTTCTTGCAAAGAAGGACTATGCGCCAAAAGCTGTCTAGGGTTAGAAGGCGGTCATCGGGATCGGTGTGATTGATTCGGACACCGCAGCCATGACAGTCTGACAAATTGGGAAGGTCCCTCGTGACCCTTTTAGAAAATTGATCGAACGCAGAGGATGATGATGAGGTTGAATTTGTGGACTGAATTGGAACGCAATTTAGAGGGGTTTTCGAAGGGGTAGCGGTGGCAGGTGGCGGCGGACGCGGTGGTGGATGGCGGAAAGATTGCCCGTTTTCTTGAAGGAGCGGAAGTGTCATGTTCTTCAGTAGATGTTTAGGGTTTTGCGCCATTGTAAACCGTATTTCACATCATTTTCAATGGTGGTGGGGTTCACATAAGCCGGCCGGACGCAGTAATTAATTATATGATGATGTAAGAAAGTCGGGAAATTTTTTATTTAATTTCCAATCAAATATTTCTTTAAACCTTCAATCAGATCTTACACTAAGCGCTTCAATATAATTATTGAAAATTAGAATTATAATTTATTCTCAAAACTTTATGACTTAATCGAGTTAAGCCTATGCAATTTCAGTAGAAATGTTTGTGTTAAATTGTTTATGCTATCCAGATGAAATAAATAGTTAAATTCATTTATTTTGAAATATATTGAAATTTTGTTTACCTCATTCGACTCAACGATTAGCTCTTTTGATGGTCCTAATGTATCTCTGGCAAAATAAAATTTGAATTTAAAGATTTTCTGATTTAATTAAGAAAGATGTAATATAAAAATATAATTTAAATAGAAAATTTTGAAAATACAATTTGAGAAAGATGGATATTGACTTTATCTTATGAGTGTACAATTTGTAACGGTTTTGACGAACATTTATAACAGAATGAGGTGAGGAAAAAATATAATTGATTGGTTCCTAGTAAAATATTTCACAAATACTTTACTCTTAATGTATTCTCAACAACAGTGGAGTACAAATTTTGAATGTTCCTTATTGAATTAATGAGAATGTGTACATATAAAAAATATATATGTTAAACTCTATACACTAAATTATGAAAATATATAATCTGTTTAAACTTTTATTAAATTAAATTAATTTTTTTGTATGTATAATAAAACACAATATTTTTGAACAAATGGTTAATAAAATACACCTCAATGCTTTTAAAATCGTAAAAGAAAATTATCTACAGTAAACTAATAACAAAAGATTCATATTAAATTTATAAATTTATGAAAAAGGTCTAAAGTTTTTTTTTTCCAAACAAATTCATTAAGACTTTGAGGTGTGAAATACGCTAACAATATACACATTAGATTCTCATGAGATGAGATTGATTAGGGTGTCAACCTATTCAAATTTGAAAAAGTAGATTAATTAGGAGATGATAAATATAATTAAAAACTTGATAGTTTGCTCAATATGCCTAAATTTTATGAATAGAACATGAAATAATTTTGTATTAAATTAATTTTACCCTGCTCAATAGATCTTCATTTTAGTCCACTACTTCCCCAGTAAATCTAACATTAATATTTATCATATTATTTTATTCAAAATGATATTGTACAAATTGATTAAGCAAAAACTATTCTCTACGTTTAATTAGCATTCAAAAATCCATCAAAAATTGGATCAAGTTGAATACGTTATGAATCATTCATTTTTAACTCATTTGCGTCTAATTAATGTTAGGGCCAATTTTAGCCCAATACATTTATTTATTAACTCAAACCAATACCAACTGAAGTTAAGAGCCTGTTTGACACACCACTATTTGGGAGCCATAAACACTAATTTTGAGGGGTAAAATATCATCGAAAAGTTAAAGTGTTGGCAAATCAGTAAGTGTTGTTAGAAAAAGCTAAAAATTTCTATTTTCTTAAAATGCATAAGAGAACTTTTTTTCTCAAGACTAATATTCTTTATATAATCGATTAAATTTCATTTAAGAATTTATAAAAAATAATATAATTTATTTTATGTTTATATATAATCATTTTATATTTTATATATTATTTTACGTATGATATTGTAGAATTTGAAAAGAGGTAATAACAATATTTTTACAAGATAAAGAAAAAAAATAACAATAAAAGATTATAGCCATCCCAAAAAGGTAAATATTCATTTAAATTTTAAATATGTAAATTTAAAATTTTAAAAAATAAAAATTTATGAATATTTTATAATGAACCTAGTTTCCATCTAAAAAATAATTTTCATATTAGAAGTAGATTGTTAGTTGTCTTTTTCTATAAGGAAACTTTCTCATATAGCCACTTAAAAATAATTAATCTCTCTATAGTTATAGTTTGATAATTACAATTTGTAGCTTCTTGTTATTTGGAGGAGAGAGGCAAGCGAGACCGGAGAGAGAGGAGAGAGGTGAGAGAGAGGAGGAAAAGAGTGGGAGAAAGGTGAATTGTATATGGATATTGGTTAGATAATTATATATTATACATATGTAATTGTATATATGGAAGAGAGATTGGGAGAGGGAGGAGAGATGTGAGTGAGACTGGGAGAAAAGGGAGAGAGGCGAGCGAGATCGAGAGAGGCAAGCGAGAGAGGGAAGAGAGCGGGAGAGAGGTTAATTATATATGTAAATAATTGCATATTACTGTATATTATACATATACATTTGTATAAATGGCAAGCGAGATTGGGAGAGGGAGGAGAGAGACGAGCGAGATTGAGAGAGGGAGGATAGAGGTGAGCGAGAGAGTGGGAGAGAGGCGAATTGTATATGTATATAGGCCAAAAAAATTATATATTATACATATTTTTTATATATCCTAGCGAATTATACATATACAAACATGACTAATTATAAACTCGAAGTCAGCCCACGTAATTAATGTATAATGTTAGTCGCGAGTGATAATTATAGTTAACTATGGCTATGATGAGTAATTAGATAGTATAAGTTTGCTTATCCGCGTAATTTTCCCTTTTTATAATTTGACTCTTAAAAACATTTCTCGAAAAAGATTAGTCAAATACAATTTATTATAAAAATACTTTTCAAATGAATTGACCAAACAAAAATTATTATTTTTTCAAAAGCACTTTTATAAAAAGTCATTAAAAAAAATTCTAAAAATAAGTTATTTTTAGCAGTAATGTCAAACACGTTATTAGTTAAAACACATTTATATATTAATCTCTTGTTCTTTCGCACTTATAACTGAGACTCAAAATTTAAGAATTGATATATAAAGCTCTCTATACAATTTCAAAGTCCTTCAACCATGCCCGTTATTCAATAATAGTTGTCCATTATTATTTTGTTACATCTTTAAAATATTATAAATAAAAGATGTAATTTAACTATATCACTTTTTAAATATAATAAATACAATACTTTCTCCATTTATTTTTATTTGTCATATTGCGTTTTGTAAAATTCAATTTGACTAATTTTCAAAGTTAAATTAAATAACATTAATTTGATATTTTAAACAAAAAATCTATATATTCAAAAACTATATGAAAAGTACTATAAATTGCAACTTTTTGCATATCAATATGATGAAAAAAATACATCTTAAAATGTTAGCCAAAATTCTTATAGTTTGACTCTAAAAATATAAAATATGACAAATAATAGTGGACGGAGGGAGTATCTCAAAAAATTAATAGTGAAATGTCCATAATTAATGATAAGGGTGATAAGAAACTAAGCGTAAAATTAGTCATTAGTTTCATAAAGTAGACTAGTATTGTTCCAAAATAACATAGTGAACAATTATTATTTGACAGAATAAATGTACGATAGTTACTCTACCATTTAATTTAATACTATTAATAGAATACAACTCCCTCCATCCCAATTTAATTGTTCAATTTAGAAATGACACACATATTAAGATAACAATAATTAGTATAGTGAAGTTATAATTTTACCCATATTAATTATGGTTTCACAAAACATGAATTAAAATTTACAAATTTCAAGAAATTTAAACGAGGGTATAATAGAAAAAGATTGTTCTTTCTTAATTTATCAGAATGGACAAATAAATAGAAACAACTAAAAAATAAATATAAACAAATAAATCGGGACGAAAAGAGTATGATTCATCGTTAAGTGCGCTTAAAGATAGTAAAATCTTAATGCTGACTAAGACATCAACTAATCTGAATTAATTAAAGGGGGGAGTGTGGCATCCACACGAAAACAATTCTTACTTTAATTGACAAAGACTAGCATTATGTATTTGAAATTGAGCAAAAGCATACGTAATATTTTGTGTAATAGGAAAAAATATGTTCTCATTTAGATAACTTTTTTTAAGAAAATTGAAATACTCAACAAACAAACAAAAAATTACTCACTGAAAAAGATGGGTCGGTGATGATAGAGCATATATGTGTATCGGATAAAAGAAAAAGAAAAAGAAATAAATAAAAAAATACAAGAGATATGTATTAGTAAAATAAAACAGAATTGTGATACTATATTGTACATCTCGTTTTGTTGAAGGAAAATATTTGCCTATAAAAGAAGAATGGCCTAAAAATCTTATATTCTTTGATGCAGTATATTTCACATTCAAGTCTATTTTGGTCCAATATATATAAAATGACACAACTTGTTTGAAAATTTTGAGTGTTCAAAGAAAAGAGTCTGAAAATAATAGTGGAGTAAATCAAAATCTATCTCTATTTATATAATCAGTAGTGGAGCATTATCACATTGTATTCTCAATAATATTTATTAGTAACAATGGATTCTGCAGTGCGTCATCGTTTAGATTTAATCAGACGTTTGATATAGACTTCTAACACCTCGCGATAGTGTTAATTAGATGATTTAATAGTAATATTGATATAGTGATATAGTTAGAATCAACATGATTTAATTAATTTGGCAGAAAATTTTCAGGTGATTGGTGTAGCACAGCACAAATTTGTTAATGCTTTCATATCACATGTCTAATCCTCTCCAAAAGTACCTTTCTTTTGGATCACTTTCATAATGGGCGAATTTTTATTAAAAGATAACAATAAGTGTTGGAACAAAGTTGGAAGTTTTGTAAATTGTTTTATCTTTTTTAGTTGACCAATATTACAAACTTGGAAAAATTCATCTCAAAAACTTACACAAATTTGCTCCAATTATTACCAAACAATTAATGCTTAAAACTTTACTTTTTGAAAGAAAAATAAATTATATCTGAAGGGGCCTTCAGTTTTTTTTGATGTTTTTGAAATTTCGGTTAAAATAAAGTTCTAAATTGGCTTAGATTTAATTTGATTTGATTCTAAATTTTGGCCAATACTTTCATAAATAAAAGTGAACTAAAACTAGAATTAAACACATGTGAATGTTTATCACTCGGCAAATCCAAAATCGAATATATTCATAATTATTATATACTTTCCTAATTTATATAGAATTAATGATAGAAAATAAAGAACACTTTTATTATATATATATATATATATATATATATATATATATATATATATATATATATATATATATATATATATATATATATATATATATTTAGTTACATTATCTTTTTAATTAATATTCTTTAAGCAATAAGGGGGAATTTGATTTTCAGAATGCTATTGTCGTCTTTTTATATATATATATATATACCCCTTATTCTGATCCTATATTTATTTCAATTAAAAAAGTAAAAAAAGAATATTTATTTCAATTAAAATCCCTCTCATGGAAAATGTAAGGAATCTCGAATTTCTTTTTCAGTTATTGCTGATCACATAGCACCATAAAAAAACAAAGAATATTGTTTTAACCCTTTTCACAACATTTGGCATAGTATATGATAAGTACATTCAGAATGGAAATTTTCATGTGATTAAACAATAAAATACGTAATACAAAAAGGAACGGAAAACCATGAAAGAAGAATTTCATACGTTTAAACTTTCTTATATATTTAAGTCGAGTAGAACCAAGTTAAAATATTTTCTATGAAAATAAATAACAATAAAAAAATTTCAATCATCATATCACACTATTCGTGAAGCCAAGGGTGGAGGTATATGCATGTCACTCAGGGTGTCCAATCAGATTCCTTTTATCGAAAAAAAATTGTATAGACAAATAAAATCATACACAAAGTCGTTAAATACTAACACATTTTTGATATTCTTGATAAACATACTGTTGAAGTTCAATAATTTCAGATGTCATGAATGCGTTTCAGACATTCTAAATGAATCGATATTCACGTGTTCAAATCTCATTAATAATACTTTTTTTTCTTCTTCGTAAAATTCCTGACAAACAAAAAAAAAAGGTAAAAAATAGATTGTAAAAAGATCATTTAGAAGAATTCTCAAATCAAAGTTTGCTACGTTGCTTAGTTACATTCCTTACACACATGCATACATTAGTATAGCATTATATTTATACTTATATTCTGATAATCAGTACATCCAACTCATCGACAACCGACGATCCATATCATTTATTCGAATTTTAATCCAACACTAGCGCGTTAAACATTAAACTTAGATACCAAATAAAATCCCAAAACTATATATACTGTCAAAATTTACGTGATATTTTTCTTTTATCGAATATTAATTTAACTAATTTTTTAAGTTAAATTAAATTAGAGCAATACAATATTTTGAGATTATAATTTAGATATTGACAAACTATAAAAAAAAAGTACTATCTTACAAGCTCTTTTAGTCTCTAAAAATAATTGTCTCAGATTATTTGTCATCTCAGAAGTTCAAGACAAAAGTAATTTCTCGCATTTTCTTCTATTTTATCCTTGTACATAATAATTCGTTTTGAAGACTACAAACACCTCAATATAGTAAATATTTATTGAAAAAATGTTATATATATCTTAAGATATAAAGGAGTGTAGGATAATTAAATTACTCCCCGCGTTCCTTTTTAGTTGACATATTTTTCGTTAGAGTCAAATTATATGAATTTAATTAAATATATTAAGATGTATTTTTCATCATATTAATATGAAAAAAGTTACTACAATTTATAGTACCTTTCACATCATTTTTGAATATCTAAAATTTTATTTTAAAATATTGAATGATCAATATAAATTTAATTTAACTTTGAAAATTAATTAAAATTGACTTTAAAAAGATCCAACATGACAACTAAAATGTAACGGAAGCCGAAAGGAGTAACAATTATAGCGTGAAAAGTTAACTCTAACATTGAAAAACTAACGTAAGAAAACATTAAATAAAGATAAAATGGTAAAGTCACATAATTTTTTTAACGTGAGAGTACTAAAAATGTGACATTTAAAAAGAAACGGAGAGTATATATATTTGAGTAACCATTATAATGTGAATGCATCAGATTCGTTCATTGTATCAACACTCCACCGGTAAAAGCCTCTTTTCATGTCTCCACGACTTTATTTCGTGCTATAAATAGGCGTGTGCTCTCCACACTTTTCCATATCTTTGTTTACACTATATATAATTTCTACTACTTTTCTTCAATGGCATCCATAACAAATATCCCAGAATTATACCAATGTGACATAGAAAAACCATCAACCAATATGGAAGTTGAAATAGTAGATTACTCAAAAAGAGCACAATGGCTTAGGGCAGCAGTGTTAGGTGCAAACGATGGATTACTCTCAACATCCTCTTTAATGATGGGAATAGGAGCCATTCATCAAGATTCAAAGTCTATGATCGTCACCGGTATCGCGGGGCTAGTAGCAGGAGCATGTAGCATGGCTATAGGTGAATTTGTGTCCGTTTATTCGCAGTATGACATAGAAATGTCACAAATTAAAAGAGAAAACGCAATGGAATTATTTGAAGAAAAAAAGAAAAAGTTGCCTAGTCCTTTAAAAGCTGCAGGTGCATCTGCTTTTGCATTTGCAATAGGTGCAATGGTACCTTTATTAGGTGCTGCTTTTGTGAAGGATTATCATGTGAGATTAGGAGTTGTGGTTGGTGTTGTTAGTTTAGCACTTTTAGGGTTTGGAGGATTAAGTGCATACTTAGGGAAAGCACCATTGGTTAAGTCTTCATTAAGAGTGTTGATTGGTGGATGGTTGGCTATGGGAATCACTTTTGGATTTACTAAATTAGTTGGTGTTACTGGACTCTATGCTTAATTAAAAACTATAGTATATAGTTTTACTTTTTACGTTAAAATAAATTAAAGGTCATGTCCCAGTATAACTAGATGTTTGTTCTTTTTAATTTTCCCTTGTTATAATTATTATGTATGTTGAGTGAGGATTTTTAGTCAATTTGATGATGTAATGAAAGAATCCGTTTGTTGTGCTTTTTAAAAAAATTATGCCAAATTCTTCCTTTTATTTATTTTTTTATAAAGGTGGTGATAGTGGATACTCGATTATTCTAATTTTTTTTAAAAAAATTAATATTAAAATTTGAAGGTATTACATGATTATATATATATATATATATATACTTATAAGCGATAATACTCATAATTTCTGTTTGTTACTTATATTATATGTAGAAAACAGATGATTTTTGGCATAGAATATAGATATCATGTTTGCATTTATTGAATTCATGAATTATTGGAAGGAAAGGAAAGAATGGCTACGTGACTCAAACAAATAATTGGCTCCTTATAAGCAAAAATTATGTTAATTCGATACGTCTCAAATAAATTTTTGTTTAGTTTTAATTTCTTTATTTGTTTTTTACAGTTTTGTAATTAGAACTTAATAATTTTCTTATATACAATTATCTATTATAATATACCAAATAAAAATGATTTTGAAAATATTTTAACAAGAGTTATCATAAATTAATATGAGTTCATATCTTCCCAATTGTTAATAGACTGAAAGGCATTATGTTAAACTAATAAATAGGTAGGGATATATGGCAATGGGGTACGTAGTTCGAGATATATTAAGCTTATGGGGTACGTAGTTCGAGATATATTAAGCTTAACTCGCAAAAATTTTAATCTGTCCCGTTTGTAAATTTTTTGCCCCCCCCCCCCCATAATTGTTTTAATGTTTTCTTTTTGGAGTTACATTTAATACCAAAAATGAAACTTATAAAATAAATTCATTTTTTCATTAAGTTAAATTAATTTTTAGAGGTCTATTGAGAAACATGTATGAAATTGAATTATTCTTTATTGAAACATTTTCATTTAATATTTAAAATATTTTAGTAAATTTAAAGAAGTTATGTTAATAAATAACGTTCTACTACTATTATTAATGTAAAAAGTTAAAATTAAATTTGAATTTACGTAAAATCACATATACTTACAAACCCTTATTAATTTTTTTAAAAAATTACTTTAACCAATGACGCATCTCACCCGCCCTAGCACAACCTTAAATCCAGCTAATCCGACCCCGCATCACTCAGTCTCATTGCCAGCCCCGTAAATGGACGAGTTGTCGATTATCAATAAACCTCTATATATTTTGAAAGAAAAGAAAAGATTTTGGATTTGGGCTATGATCACAATTTTTATAGACTGGGCTTGGACATAGTAATCATATCCATATATGCTACACACTTTTATTTTTGTAATTTCATCTATGCTACATACTTCAATTGAAGTTGGTTTTTAGTAAAATTTTAATGTATCATAACTAGAAATAAAAGTGTTTTCTCCGTGAATTAGTGAATTTGAAATATAAAAATATATATTAGTTATTTTTAAAATAACAATTATCTAAAATAACTTAATCTTTTTTAAATTTTATAAAGCTAATTATTTTAAATTGACTGAAATTGAAAAAGTTTAACAATTAATCAATATTGTAGAGAGTCAAAATTGAGTGTCACTAATATCTTTTATGAAAAAGAAATAAATAGAATATTATAGCTATAAAACAACTCAAATATGACTCAAGAAATATATGTACCGGTGAAGATGAATTCCTTGAAAGTATTAACAGTGATTTTCATGATTTTTCTTTCTTTTCTGACTTACTTATCGGGAGATGTGATAGAGAATATTTGTCGAACATATAATAAATTCAAAGTTTGCATCTTTATGTAATCTTACTAGAAATAAAAGTTTTCTTCACAGTAAATTGATGGAAAATTAATGCTATAGAACATGATCCAAATAATTCACTGAAAAAATGCATATTCGATAGCAGATTTTCACTTAGATGGTGGAGAGTTTCCTAATTTTTTCCATATGAAACATTGTTGAACACCCAATTTGGCTCCACGGTTTAATTAGTTTTAAGCCTTTTCAACTTGAAACAATTTAATATATAATTATATTTGAAAATCAAAACTTCTAAAATCATTCTCCAGACAATTTTGCCTTTCCAATAATCCATCTTTAATTAGAATATACTATCAAGGTAATTGATTAGCTTTTAAATTAATAAAATTCAGATAAATTCCACAAAATTATTTT
This sequence comes from Solanum chilense, assembly GCA_032847665.1. Classification (NCBI taxonomy): domain Eukaryota; kingdom Viridiplantae; phylum Streptophyta; class Magnoliopsida; order Solanales; family Solanaceae; genus Solanum; species Solanum chilense. The sequence continues at coordinate 105,611,433 of CM064963.1, read as the reverse complement.
GTTTCACAATTTAAAATTAATTAAAGTTTCAAAGGATCAGGTTCCTCTAATTCTTTTCTTTATATAAAATAATAATAAGGGGAAAATAAGCAAATACCTCTCAAAAGCAGCATAATTACAAATATATACCCCATTAAATAATTACACTATATACCCCATTTACTAATTTCGATTAACTGATACTAAATTAGTATCATATGTACTATATTGATATCATTAAAGCTGATAATTTTGCTGACATGAATAATTTATAAACAAGAAACATTAAAAACACCACAACAATATACATATATACTCTAGTATTATTGGCTAATAAGTAATTTTTGAACAAAAAACCTTAATGATACCAATGCATTATATATATATATATACTGATTTGGTATCAGCTAAGAAAAATTATCAACATTAATGATATCAATACAATATATGAACCGATTTAGTATCACTTAAGCGAAAATCATCACCCTTAGTGAATAGCGGTATGAACTGTAATTATTTATGAGAGAATGAATATTTCAACAATTATTTTAAATTTGGATATAGAATTGTAATTATTTTAGATTTTATGACCTATTTATGTAGTTTTCCTTAATAATAATTCATTCACCCCTTACTTAAAGAAAAATGGTATATAATGACAAACTAATAAATCAAATTAAATGTTATAATTATATTTAGATTTAGTTACGCCTTGTAACAAACTGTTTGTCAGTAACCTCTCTCCTTCAAACTCTCGCTCACCACTCTCCCTCTCTCGCTCGCTCCCTCTCACTTTTATACAAACACAAATGTATAAAATGCGTCTGTATTTGTATAAAGCGAGAAAAAATTGTATATATACATATATTTTCGTTCCCCTCTCTCCCCTATCCCAGATCTCGCTGGCCACTATCGCCTTGATCGCTTAAACAAACGGAAACGAAATGTATTATTGTGTTTCTGTTTGTATAAAGTGAGAGAAAATTGTATATACACCTGCAAATACATATATATTCGTCCTATACTCTTATAATTATACAATACAAATATTCTCTTGCCCAGTTTTCTTTTGTCTTTCTCTCTTTCTCGTTTTATACATACAAAAATTATATAATTTATTTGTATACAATCGGTTTCGTTTGTATATGTATAGCGAATTATACAATTGATTTCTTTGTATATGTATATCGAATTATACATATTTATATGCAATTATACAAACTTTGTTATAACATACAAATATAAATTTTGTATTTGTTATAGGTGAAAGTTGCTCTAATTTAAAACCCAAACCAAGTATTTGCCCAAATCCATGGGCACTCTTTTATTTTGGTTTTATTTTTACCTTGGTTTTTGTTTATGCAATATTTGTTTAAAATGACCAAAATTTCTGCTTTCATTTAAAGAAAAATATAATTGCTATAAATATTAAATATTTTTTTATTAATAGTATATTTATATAAATTTTTCTTTCATTTATGACTTCTGCAATACATAGTCACGACTCACAATTATATTATGTTTGAATATGAGAATACAATTGAATTTTGTGAATCAAAATTTTAAAAAGTCAAAAAAACAAATTTTCAATTTACATAGACAAATAAGTAATTGAGATATTCTTCAAATATTTGAAATATCTGAAAAATTATCCATGCATAAACGGGTAGTTTGTGTCTTATGTATAATTTTAGCTATTTTTTCACCCCAATAAGCAATTTCTTCTTTTGGACCCGAAATTAGAATTCTTGAATTACTAGGGTCCTTTAAGCTACGAAAATTAATTAGCCCCCAATCACCTATCAATCTATCTAAACTCTTGATTAAATAATACTATTGCAATCATAATTTATTTATTGTAGTTTGATTTGATTCATTTTTTAAAATTAGGTCTTAACTTAATTTATACCCCAAAAGATAGCTCAAATGAAGGAGGATTGATCAAACCTTATATGGAGTCCACCTATCATTAACCACCGATGTGAGACTTTTTTTATTCTTTAACATTATAACCTTTGTATTACGGTCTAGCTTCATCTTAGTTCTTCGTTATGATTCTTTCTTCTTACGTTTAAATTAGTTATTTATTTTACATTTAATTAGTTACCTTTAAAGAAGAGATAGCTCTAGAAAAAAAATTACATTAATTTTTTTTTAATTTCATACAAAATTATTAAAAGTGTGAATTTCATACATAAATTGTCACTTAATAGTTTGAGAAATGCACATTTCTCTTTTATTACACTTTCTTCGTGGTGTGTATACACACTCCTCTTTTAATTTAAAAAATTAATATATTACACTCTACATGAACAAAATATTCCACTTGACAAAAATTAAATAATAATTAATATTAATCAAAATTAAAATTTTAAAAGCTATATTTTAAAATAATACATTTTAATAAAATAAAATATAAAATATTTTTCTTACCACTCTAAGACACACTTCCTCTCACCCAACCCCCATTATTTTTAGTTTTTCTTTTTTAAAAAACAATTTATAAAAAGCTTTTTTTTTTTTTACTTCATCTCCCCTCTCCCCCTTCTAATAATAATTCAAATCTTATTATATTGTTTTGAAAAGATAATTCCATCCCACTTAACACTTCACTTCTATTTTTTTTTTCTCGTTTTATGTTAGATATATACATATATTTTTAGAAAAATAATTTTTACTTGTCAAAAAAAAAATTAAAATAACAACAATATGCAAATAGAAAAAAAATAAATCCAAAAATGTATGTATATATATAACACAAAATAAAAAAAAAAGTTAATAAATAAATTTAGAGTGAACAGTAAATAGGGTTGGGTAGAATTTAAAAAAATAATAATAATATCAATTTTTTTTTGAAATGAGTAGGTTGTTTTGGGGGCTGAACTATGAAGTACGAATTTTTAAAAATATTTTATAAAAGAAATTCTTTAGGAAAAGGAAGGAGAGATTGTCGCGGGAGGTGGTAGAATGGGTAAGAAAATACTTGTTGGGCGATAATAATACTTTGAATTTTTAATTAATATTAATAATTTATTATTTAATTTTTGTCAATTTTATTCATGTGATAAGGTTTTTAAAATAAAGAGAGTATATTACACATAAATAAGGTGTGTTTTTTAAATCAATAAGTAATAGTTTAGATTTAGATGTATTTTTTATGCTTATCTATTCGTTTGGTGTAAGAGATAAAAATTTTGCATCTTGTTTGATTGCTATGTCTGGAGCAACTTATCCCACAATTTATATTGCAGTGATGGAATAAGTTATCTCATATACATAGTGGGATAAGTTATTTCAAAATAGCTATCTTCAGAATAATTAATTCTGAAATAACTTATTCTCAACCAAACGATATTAAGATTTCATTTAGATTGTTTAACTAGCTCATTAATATATTGATTATTTTAGTTAAATATCTCGCACTTAGATTATAATTGAAAAAATCATGATTATATCATTGATCCGAATTCAAGATTTATTTTCGGATTAAAAAGAAGAATGAAGAAACCGGTTCAACCTTAGTTCAATACTTGAATAATCGAAGTTTTTACTAATTCTAAACTTTGACTCTTTATATAAATGCCAAACACACATGTAATCTTTGGTATGATTAATTTAATACCTGTTTGGTCATAAATTTTGAAAGAATGTTTTTGAATTATATTTTTTTGTTGTATAAATCTTTTATATCTATAAAATTTTATCTAGCTTTTGTGAAAATTTTAAAATAAAATCCTAAAATCTTCTAAAAACTTGTTTTAGACCAAAATATAACTATAAGTCTATAAATCCCTTTTAAATTTACAAGTATACCACAAACTTTTATACTTTATTTTATATATTAAAAAAATAAAAAGCTCACCTATTTACTTCCTTTTCCATGAGAAGTATACCAACAACACCATATATTTTCTAGTTCGTATAGCAACAAAAATAAATAAAAGATTCTATACCATTATAATATTAAACCACGAATTATGAAATTTCCTTTATAAAACCACACATTAAAATTAAAATAATTGCAAAGTAGGCGTCGAGAACTTTTGATAAAAAGAGAATGGTCGGCTGCCAGGTAGACCAACCCACCGGCCTACGTTTAGTACCAAATAAGAATGACGTGGAAATTCAATATTCCAGACTGGACGACCACATGTGTTTTGTTGGATTCTTTTTCTAGCAAATATAAAGTTTTGCTTTCACATCTTTTTTCTTTTTTCATATATTTGTATTCAAACTTATTTAATTTATATATTATAGCTGTCCATTTAAAATAATTGACAATCTTTTGATTTGTTCATAATCTTATAAGGTGAACCTGCACTGTAATAATTAATAAAGCTTTCACAATGGCACATGCCCCGTCAATAAATACTGCACTAATTGTAATTTTAAACTCTTTCTTATTTTTTCTAGAAGAAAAACTAAATTAATCAGCCAAAATATTGTTCTACAGTGTGGTCAACAAAATAACACTATATATTAATTTATAAGAGAAAAATCAATCTGAATTAAGCAGCCTAAATATATATAGTAGTTAATAGTTTGGTCAGCAAGATAGCGATGTTCCTCAAATTAATTTCCAAACTTTTAACATCATTCATCTCAAACTTATAACGATGTATTAGAAAATATAAGACAGACATTAGGTGTGTATTACGAGTATCTTTTATTTGATATACTTTTTTATGATAATGTGTATTAAGTTGTATATTATTAATAGAGAAAAGACATAAATAGACCATCAAAGTTGTTTCATATTGTCATAAAGACACCTAAACTTCAAAAGTGTCATATCACCCCACTAAACAACTATATATCATTGTAAATGGGTCATTTTTACCCATTCCCTCGTCTACGTCGTGCGCGTGTTGCTCACTCCCTAGGATAGAATTTACCCGACCCGACCCTTATCTTTTGAAGAAAAGTCGTCTACCTTCTCTTCTCATCACCCATCACCAGATTAGTTAAAGAATTGGGAACATCCATGGAAAATCCAAAGCCCTTATAAACACACTGGCAATTAACAAGACAAGAAGCCTCTCTGATAAGTAAATGCAACTGAAACGACATTATTTTTACTGGGAATCTCCCTTCGTCTTTGTCAGGTATATCCATTGCATCATTTATTAAGTTTAACAAAACGGTGCTCATTCTCACCATTGTATCGATAATAATCTTCTGGTTAGTGCTTGTGTTCTCATCTTGAAGTATGGAAAGCAAATCCAAAATCGAGTGCATTGGTCGTCTCCTCCCATTGTTCATTAAATTCTGAAACGAATACCTTGTCTGGCTTGCCTTCAAAACATTCTCCTTAGCCTGTTGCTGCAAACCGTTCCTTGCTTCTAGTTTCTCCCTCATTAACTCTTCAAGAACAGTCGCATGGGATAGGGCCACAATCACCTGATCAACAACTACTTCCACTATCTCCATCTCATTATGGCTCCAATCATCATTTGCACTCGGAATAACCAAAACTAAAATAGCATAACGAGTGTCAATAACTCAGGCGTCACACCTTTGAAATCTAAAGCAACATAGTTCTTGTTATAAAAATCAAAATATTAGGGCTACCACATCTATTTTGGGTTTAAATTGGGGAAGATGATATAAATTGATGAAATAATTAATAATAAAGAAAAAAAATGACATGTGGCACTTTTAAACTGGTCATTGAAAGTGAAAACTGGTCCATGACGCGCCTAACGTGCGTGTAAACAACCCAGACGAGGGAATGGGTAAAAATGACCCATTTACAACGATATATAGTTGTTTAGTGGTGTGATAGGACACTTTGAAAGTTTAGGTGTCTTTATGCAAATATGGAACAACTTCGATGGTGTATTTATGTCTTTTCTCTTATTAATATAAAAAAACTCTAAATATTTTTATTACATAGTATTTTAATAGGATAAATGAGCTTATATACAATACACAAAAAATACTAATATTACTAATACCAAAAAATTCTAAATATTCAATTAAATAATTACAAAATTACCCTTAAAAGTCTATTCAGTTTTGTTGTTGTCCTAAGTTTTTATTTTTATTCGATTGTTTTTTAGTGTCTTTTTATGTGTTGGCGTTTTAATAAGATTTGTGGCCTATTAAGTATTTTTTTAAAGAAAAATAAAAATTTAATTTCAATATAATTTAATCACAATTTTTACTATTTTGACGATAAATTTGGTTAATTTTTTAAAACCTTTTTACTAAAATATTTTGACGTAATAGTAAAACTATTTAATATTATTTTTGAAAAAAATAATAAGAAGAAAAGTTATTGGTGTTTTATCAAAGAATTTTTTTTTGACGTAACTTTGTTGCAAAGGAAGCATACGAATAAATAAGGTGTGAATGTTATTTTTTTAAATATATATTTCTTAATAGAAATTATGAGAGATTTGATGTTTCTAATACATCAAATCAAATAATGTATAAGAAATATTGTTTGCATAAGTAATGCAGACATTCTTAATACAAACATTACTAATGCATTGTTCTTATATACTTATCAAACAACCTCTCGATATTTAGGTATAATAGATTACTTTTAATCATACACTTACTATTTGGTTTGAATAAATGATACTCCATATTAGATACGTAAATCAATCAAAACTTTTATTACTTTCTTAGTGCTAAAATACTTGTTATACTCAGTTTTTTATGAATAAAATAGTAATTTAAATGAGACGAATGATCCTTCTAGTTGGCAGCCAAAAACATGCCACACTTTTCACCGCTTTAAATACAGAAAACCGCTCATATTTCTTTCTTCATTTTCAACGACGCCTCTTTCTTCTCTCGATAACTATAATCATCAACTGGTATTTCACTATTTTCTATCTCTCCTTACGTTTGATGCAAAGAATTCTGTTTCTTGGTCCTGTTTTCAGTTGATTTATTGATAAATTTGATCAACATCTGTAATTCAATTTGTAGACAGTGGGTGAGGATCTTTTTTGAACAAGGCTACTTCTTCTTAGTTGATCAGAAAATTGAGTGATTAATATAATTCTTGAAGATTGTGTCTTTTTTCTTTTTAATATATATAGTACATGCTCTTACTTGCAAATATATGGAAAGTTTTGATTAGTATTGTTACAAGTTTAATTTGATCAAGATCTGTACTTCAATTTGTGATTCCAACTTGACGCTGGGTGTTTAGGTTTATCTTTATGAATCAAAATTACTGCTTTAATTTCTTCATCCTGGAGAAGGGTAGTTCTTAGTTGATCTTCATATTCAAGATTGGGCTTGAGGGTTATCTATCGAGTTGATTAAATATAATTCTTTTTTTTTTTATACATAGTATATGCGTGGCCTGTAAAATCTAATCATTATTAATTTCATCTTTTCTCACTATTTTTCCATCTTTTGATAGGTTTTAAAAGATGGCAGATGCAGAAGATATTCAACCCCTTGTCTGTGATAATGGAACTGGAATGGTCAAGGTTAGTTTGTGATTAAGCTCTGAAGCTATCAGAATTCAGAACAAGTTTGGTTGTATTGACTGTAAATTAGCATAATAATATCTTATATTTGAAACGAATCTTTTGGTACCCATTGGTTTGAGTTGCTAAAGCTATGCACCCTTGTAATTCAAATTTAAATTATGGTTCAGATGGTTGGGAGTATTTGTACTACTTCCTTCAATTAATGGCTCTTTTGACCTATTTTCACACAGGCTGGATTTGCTGGTGATGATGCACCAAGGGCTGTTTTTCCTAGTATTGTCGGTCGACCTAGGCACACCGGTGTTATGGTAGGGATGGGTCAAAAGGATGCATATGTTGGTGATGAAGCTCAGTCAAAAAGGGGTATTCTCACCTTAAAGTATCCCATTGAGCATGGAATAGTAAGCAACTGGGATGATATGGAGAAGATTTGGCATCATACCTTTTACAATGAATTGCGTGTTTCTCCTGATGAGCACCCTGTGCTACTTACAGAAGCACCCTTGAACCCCAAGGCCAATAGAGAGAAAATGACACAGATAATGTTTGAGACATTCAATGTCCCAGCCATGTATGTTGCTATTCAGGCGGTTTTGTCTCTATACGCCAGTGGCCGTACAACAGGTGCAACATGAGTCTTACCCTTCTTTTACAACCAAAGTTCTGATTAGTAGATTGATAATTTAACAGTCAGCGTCAATTGCACTATTGTTTAAGTAACTTTTTAAATGATTCAGACATGGAGAGAAGTCTGGCGATCTTGACTTCATTCGAGCTTTTAGTTTTTATGGATGGTTCTGATGTAGTTCAATATGTGTTTCCTCTTTGAGGAGATACTGCCTGTGATTGTTGCCATATTAATGGTTTTCTTTGAATCTTCAAGTTATCCCTTTCTAAATATGCTGTTGGCCATCTCAACAGGTATTGTCCTGGATTCTGGTGATGGTGTCAGTCATACAGTGCCAATTTATGAAGGTTATGCCCTTCCTCACGCAATTCTTCGATTGGATCTAGCTGGGCGTGATCTTACTGATTGTCTGATGAAAATCCTGACTGAAAGAGGTTATTCATTCACCACTAGTGCTGAACGGGAAATTGTGCGCGACATGAAAGAGAAACTAGCATATGTTGCACTTGACTATGAGCAAGAATTGGAGACCGCCAGGAGTAGCTCAGCTGTTGAAAAAAGCTATGAGTTACCAGATGGTCAGGTGATTACCATTGGAGCAGAGAGGTTCAGATGCCCGGAAGTCTTATTTCAGCCGTCACTTGTGGGAATGGAAGCTGCTGGAATCCATGAAACAACTTACAATTCCATCATGAAGTGCGATGTAGATATCAGAAAGGATCTTTATGGCAACATTGTCCTCAGTGGTGGAACAACAATGTTTCCTGGTATTGCTGATCGTATGAGCAAGGAAATTACCGCTCTTGCTCCTAGCAGTATGAAAATCAAGGTAGTGGCGCCTCCTGAAAGGAAGTACAGTGTCTGGATTGGAGGGTCTATCTTAGCTTCTCTCAGCACCTTCCAACAGGTAATACATAACATAACAACCTATACCACACACTATTACAGACGTTTCCTCCAAACTCTTGTCTTATAGAGTTGTATGTATTTTAGCTGGGATTGTTGCTGATTTTGTTTCTTTGAACTAATGCAGATGTGGATTACAAAGGGTGAATATGATGAATCTGGCCCTTCCATTGTCCACCGTAAATGCTTCTAAGCTGATCGATGAACGGAGTTCAATCTTCTCATGATCTGCTTCAACAGTTCGGTCGTAGTTCTGAGCAGGAGTTTGTTAAAGTTGGAATGTTTTTTTGAGTTTCATAAAGATGAAGGTTTATACTGTGCGATAATAGGGTGTAAGCTTTTAGATTGTACCCAATCTTTTCTTAATGTCATTTGAGTGTTACTGTTTAGGTGTTTAGAGGTGATTTCTTTCATCCTTGCTTTGAATTTCCTTGTTCTTCTGTATTTGTGGATTGTTTTTTCTGTGTATACCGAGTAATATAATGTCAGTTCATGTTTTAAAAATCTTTTGTAAACGGTGTCTCTGCATCGTCTCATGCTTCATACTGAGAGGTAGTAGTGACGGAATCAGAATTTTTACTAAGCGGATATTGCACCTCCTGTCATTTGGTTGGTCACGCAACGAAATGATATATAATCCCGGCATAAAGTTTAATATAAAATAAGATAACGTTTAGTTTGTATGATAAGGCAAACTTTTTTACATTAATTATATCACGAAAAATAATAACTTGAAAAATATTAAAACAAAAATGCTCTCGTGTACGAAGACTCGAACATGACATCTGTGGAAAAAGGAAAAAAAAGGTACTAATCAAATTCCCAGAAGGGGCATAGGTTAATGAGATGCGCTATATTTTTGGGTGTTCACTTCCACCCCAAGATTGAAGCGTTAATGGAGGATATGTGTTCTACTTGGTTAATAGAATGTCCTTTTTTACTTTATTTGGAGAAATATGAAAAACCAAGTTTTTTTTGTGTTCTCTCAATGCAAAAGGTTCAATTTTTAATTCAAAATAATGATACAGAGTTGTGGGGCTGCCCTTTTGTTGGGTTATCTTTTTCATGTTATTGAATCAAGAAACCTCCCTCGGGTGCTAATCTTTAAGGTTTGCAGGTTTTGGTTTCAGCTTACTGCTATGGAAAATGGTCATTCCAAGATGCTGAAAGGCGGCTTATTATTACAAAGGATTGTCCTTTGCCCTTTAGACATATTTCCACTAGTATATCAACTCTCGGTTTGGCACCGCAGAAAATATGCAAGTGATGATTAGAAATCTACTAGTTCGGAGAAAATTATTAGGCATAATGTATGTGGAGAGATGAGTAGGAGTTGGTACATTATCTATGTTGTTGTATTTTGAAGAATCCATGCTCATTCTTACAGTTTTGGCATTTGTATGCAGAAGCAAATTAAATTTTCCCTGTGACATGCGATGACCGCAGATAAGATGGAAGAGAAGACGGTGAGACTTCTAGTTTCCACGCTTTCGTAAAGTGGAGAGTATGTTGCTTAGGACTTGAGCTGTATTATATTGAGATGTATTATATTGGAATTAAGCAAGTCTCTTAATTAACCCAAACAATAGAACTAGGAGACTGTTTCAAAGGCCATGTCTTAGATAGGTTGTAAAAGATATATGCTTGGGATAAATCTATACAAAGATTTTTAGCTCAAAATAGTTGTTTCTCCAGGAATTATTTAGATTGTACCTGTACCATGTATTGACTCTTAGGTGATTGCTGCAGTTGGTTTGTGGCGATGTATTTGGCCTTCCTGTAGTCCTCATGACCTTGAAAGTTGCTAGGCTGGATGGTTAAAAGCAATGAACCAGATAAAGTCATCACAAGATAAAGATTCTAATATGACATTGTGCTTCTAAAAGAGGAAGGAACAAGCGGAAGCACGTGAATTTATGACCCTCCCTGCCTTAAACTAGAGAAAACGAGCCCATTATCCTGTGGAGATGATGGGACCTAAAGGTAAACCAGATTGGGTATTTGCATCTCTGAAGGCTGAGATATGAAAGTGGTGCATGAGGCTTGAACCATATTTTCTGACATTAGAAACGGTTAACAAGAACTCCATGCTCATTCAAGGGAACTGTAAGTGAGCTGTCCTTTTTCATTCAGATGCCATATGCATGCTTCCTTCTTCATTATCTTTCTCCCTTTGCTTTGGATATGGATGGAAGTAGATTATTTATCAAAAGAAGAAGTGAACTAACTCACTATTCTGGTCTTATCAGATGCACGCTAGAGTTGTTGTATCAAGAAATCTGGTACCAAATGGCTTAAATTTCTTTTGTGACCATCTGAGGTAGAGCTTCAACAGCATGTGCTTTTCATTTGTATGAATGAATTTAAGTGCCTAATGCTTTCATGCATGTTATAGGATCATAAAACAAAGCACTCATTTTCTTGTTTATTTATCTAATTAATTTCCAGTTACTTCTGTTATTGGTTTGTTAAGATCATAATTGAGAAGCTGTAAAATTTACAAGACAAAAATTTTGGTAGCTGTAAATTTTAAATGTACTCCGGTGTTTTTGGTTCTGATAGTTGAATTAATATCCATCATCTTCGCTACCATGACCTAAACTCATTACCTGTGCGTCTCTTATTCTTCCTCCCCTCTATTGATTTCTTTTTTCTTTTGAATGCTGATTAGTTTCTCTGTTATCTTTCCTTTTTTGCGAACCGGAAGATTTCCTGTTCATTCACCATAGGACATCATATACACTATCCAATGAATCATTAGAGGCACTATGTAGCTCCTTTCTATGTTAGAGGTTTGGTACATGTCCCCCCAAATTTTGTGTACCATTTTGTGGATGAATAGACATGGTAGGGGTCAAGCCTAACCCCTACACACCTAGGCTCACAACCTTTGGTGATGGCTTAATTTAAAAAGAGGCACTCCAAGAAATGAAAAAGAGGAGACATAAATGGTTAAGCAGGGTAAGAAGCTAAGTTAAATAGTTATAGGGATCATGAACTTCTTGAGTGAAGATTACTCAGTTACTGAACCACATCAGTCCCTGTGGTGCATCCTGTTGATAACATTATATTTTTTGTATAATGACTTGAGTTCCTGGTTGGGATGTCAGCACTTGGATGATGATTGTAGCCAGTAAGGCAACAGAAAAAAAATTGTTTTTGGGATTGAAGTTGCTGAGAGTTTAACCTCTCTCACAGAGAGAGAGAGAGAGATTTGATGATCGAAACCTTTTCCTCACCTCTACACCTCATATCTCTGACAAAGTTGTTTATCCATTATATCTTTATCTACTAGTTTTGTCTTAATCACGTTCTGATAAATTTGGGGGATAAAATGGGAGAAGCAAAAGGAAATATGAACAGCTATTAAAAGCAACAGCTTATATATGCTCATGTTACCTGTTCAAAAAAAAAGAAGCTTATATATGCATTGAGACCCAGTAGGCACTACTTGTCATCTCTACTATATTTATCAATGGATGCATTTAAGATTGATATTCTATGTTCCAAATTTAGCATTTGCCTTAGTGGTAAATTGAAGTTGAGAACAATTTTATCCACTTGGTTGTGAGTTGATATAAATGTATTGCCTGAAATCATTCTCCAAACAATGTGATACAACCCACCCTGCGGGGTGGCGGAATGGTTTGGGCTTGGGACTTCCATGTTAGAGGTCTCAAGTTCGAAATCCCTTGCTAGCGAAAGCAAAGGATTGCCTTGTGGGTCGAGCTCGTCGCACCGGGCTTTCCTAGTGCGGGTTACCTCTCCTATGTGGTTTGCGAGCTATTGCATAGGAGCAAGGGTTTTACCCTGTGCACACCCAAAGGATAGCGGCTGCAAGTTTCCCTTGTCATAAAAAAAGAACAATGTGATACAATCCAAGGAGAACCACACACCAAAAACTAGCTATTAAGGTGGGAGAGCCCAAGATCGTATAAGCCCCACATCAGCTCCCCATCTAACCGTGTGAGACTTTTTTTTGCAATAGGACGACAACATAATGTTGTGGGTGTTCGAAGTAGTTTCTAAATTTTTTTGGTAGGAAAAGCACTTTAGGGAGAGGCTCGTGGGTTGGGGCGAGAATCCCCAGAATGTATGTGGCATTTACTTTTTCAAGATTGCTATGCTGCGTATTTGCCACTCTCATTTATTGGATTAAGTGAGCTGATGTGTGAAGGCATTGTCACTTAAAACCAACTGTTGCTACCATCGTCCAGTTGTCATCAGCAACGGCCCTCGTTTTACAAACCTCACTTCTATATTAAGTTCTCTTCTTCCTAGGCGATGAAAACAAGGTGTTTCACGGAGCGCTCAGTAGTCCCTTGTGCCTCCTCCTTAGAAGTAATCAAAGTCTTATATTTAAAGGCTTGAAAGATTACTTTATATTACTAAGTAAACTCATTTTCTTCTTTTTTTGCATTGTATCTGCATTGGTATGATGTGTGAATCAATTATTTCCCTTTCTAGTTAGTTCTTCATAACTAGGAATTTTTCTTGTAGTTCTATTGTTTCCATCGAAATAACATGAGTTCTTTTTGTAAGTTAACTCTAGGATTAAAGTGTTACATACTTTGTATTCTACGTCTCCTAGCCTTACTACCCCCTTTTCTAGTTGCAGATCTAGTAAATCGAGAATCCACATTTTCTATATCTTTTGATATGCATGAACTTAATTCTGAGAACTTGTATACCCTTCCTTCAATGAATGAGCAAAATCATATGTTTTTTTTTACTTGCTTTATTAATGGATATATCTGTTTCTCCTTCCTTATCAGTAGTAGCAGCATTATTCTTGTGACCCCTTTTCCTTCGGTTCATGTTACTACTTGTTGTTTCTAGTGCTTCAGTTATCGCGTTATTTGGCTGTTGATACTGCTCCTTTTCTCTGAATGCTATGTAATGCTTTCCTTCTTATTTACTATGAAATCTTTGATTCCTTATTTTTTCTTGTCTACTGGATTTGATATAACCTTATTTGAGCCGAGGGTCTTTTGGAAACAACCTCTCTACCTCCACGAGGTAGGGGTAAGGTCGGGTACACTCTACCCTCCCCAAATCCCACCAGTGGGATTATGCTGGTATTTTGTTGTTCTTCTTTATTAATGGAGAGTGATGATTCATATAGCCAACCCCAACTTACTTGGGATTGAGGTGTAGTTGTTGTTTACTTTAGTATATTTTTGCTGTGTTAATGTGAAACGTAGATTCATCGTCTTGATTTTTATAACTCCAGGATTAAGTGGACCGTGGGATTTGTTCAGATCAATGCAAGTTAATCACCATCTAGCTGGTTACCCTAACCAGGGTCCAGTGGTTCTTATGCAGCATGCTCCACAAGTGAGGTCCTCTGGTGTAAGCAACATGGAAGACACCCCCCAAGAAATGCAGTTGCTTGGTGCTTTCAGACTCAATAGAGTTGAGATGCCTGAATCGTATCATGAGGGTTTGAATGATGCAAGAGAAGTCTCTGGACATACTGAAGGGAAGCAGCCAGTGTATCAGCGTATGAAATGGTCAGATGACATGGTTAAGCTTTTGATTACTGCTCTTTCTTACATTGGAGAAGATGCTTTGAACAATGGAGTTCTTGTCAAGAAGGGAAAATGGAGGTCCATTTCCTGTGTTATGTCTGAAAGAGGTTATCGTGTATCACCTCAGCAATGTGAGGATAAGTTTAATGATCTCAACAAAAAATTCAGGAGACTGAATGATGTACTTGGGAGAGGTACTGCATGTAATGTTGTGGAGAACCCTGTGCTTCTGGAAATGATGGACCTACCTAATGATTTGAAAGAGGAAATGAACAAGATTATAGGTAGCAGACAATTGTTCTATGAAGAAATGTGCTCATACAACAATCAGAATAGATTGTTCCTTCCCCATGATCCGGTGGTTCAGCAATCTGTGTTTTGGGCTGTGAGAGGTAAGTATAAATATGAAACTGGAAGCATGTCGCAGGATTTGCCTTTGAAGAGGAAGATAGGTGGAGAAGAAAGTCTGGACCATAACACTACAGCAGATCCAAATTTGGTGCAGCATATGCCTGCAAAAAGGAAAGCACGAGGCGAAGAAAGAAATTTGCATATGGCCCGTTTATCCCTGAACGGTACCGCTACATTAGATCCAGATCCAAATATGCTTTATCCTAATAGCAATGGGATTCAACTCTCTTTGAACAACAAGGAGAAAAAAATACAGGATGAGCATGTTCTCCTTCGCTTACAGCAAATGGAAGAACAAAAGCTACTGATTCAGGACAAATTACTGGAATTGGAGAAGCAGAGAGTCAACTTGGAGATTTCCTGCAGTGAAGAAGACATGGGGTTACAAAAGATGCAGCTGGATAATAAGGTAATCAAGCTTGAGAATCAGCAACTGATGCTTGAACTCAAACGTGGTGGAAAGCAGCGTTTAGTCTGAATCATGTACCAGTTTTGCAGTTTATGTGGTCTGTACTTTTCTGTCTTGAAGCACCTTCTTTTAAACTTTCAATGTGTATTTTCTCTTCTTGTTCATGTTTACCATCTTTCAGTGTAGTATGTGTAAACTTTTACGTTCGGCCTCATGACTGTACCTTTACTCTATTAGCACTAATTTGGGCTACTTTATTTATGATGGTTTTGATACTACATGCTGCTTGACTGGAACTTTGTATTACATTTCAGAAAATTACTGGTGGTATTATAGCTAGAGCTGGCAGAACTTCTGTCTGAACTTGTCCATGTTAAATCATATTTTCCTTTTGCTGTCTAGAAATTGAGAAGGCCCTATAGCTACACTTTTTTTGTATGGCTACTGGTTAAGATTTGTGAGATATTTTATAGGAGGTCATAGATTTGTGTTGTGGAAATTGCCTCTTGGAGAAATGCAAGGTAACTCTGCGTACATACAATAGAGCCTTGTGATCTGGCAAGCTTAGTGTACCGGGCTGCCCTTTTTCATGCCTTCTAACCTTTGAGACCCTGCAACCAACTTTCGATGTAGCTTCCTTAGGAAAATGTAGAACAAAAACTTGTTTGACTAGAAAAAGTTGAATTAGAGTCCATGTTGATTTCTCTTCAGCAGCAGCTGTTTGTTTAGCATCAGTTTCATCTGATACCTTTGCTGCTTCTGGTTTTTCGTCTGTGGTTACCGAGTTCTTCTCAGCTTTAGCTAATGATTCCTTTAATTTGTTGCTTCACTCTGTGCCACTCATAGTAGTATTGCTACAGAGACAGAGTCAGAATTTGAACCTTATGAGTTTGAAATTCCATGATAGAGATATCAGATGTTAGTTACTGGATCTCGAGTTTAATTTTTGTGCGTAGTAAGTTTATCAACACACTGGACTAAAGCTACTGGGTTCGACCGAACCTAAAGGTACCTGTATTGCTACATTCTGTAATAATCTTCTATGTATATATATATATATACTAGTCTCCGGGCACGTGCGTTGCACGTGTATCCCAAATAAAAATTAATAAAAAAATAAATGAAAAAGAATATAATAAACTATTAGGAGAATTATGATGTTTTTTTTTAGTGTTCTCTTGATATTTTCGATCTACTGCACATTAGATAAGTCTCCAAAGCTTACCCATTTATAAGCAATTAAATATACAGACCGTCATCAACAAGTAAAATTTCCAAGAAAGAACATCAAGTTAAAGAATTAAAAAGGGAAAATGCGACGTTACTTAAAGTCATCTTGTATCCTTAATGTGTGTCGTTACAAATGTAACTACTTCCTTAAAAACTTTCAGATATATCCAGACTTACATTTACAGGCTTACAACTACTATCCATCATTGTTAGAGAAGACTTGGAGTTGCTAAATTTGTTGAAGAAAATGTATATATTTTGCTAGCAAACAATTGCAATTTCAATTTATTATTAATTGTAAGAGTTAGTGTTTCAATTAATTTTGAAACAAATTCATCCGTTTTGAAATAACAACTTCATGAATGTGAGTTGTAACATTCATTTACTTTAATTTTTTGTAATAAACTTTTGCAATAAGTTTTTTGTTAATTCTACGTTATGGGTTTTTGAAAGACAATTTTTTTTTGTTTTCAATTCATGAACCTAATAAATTCTATTAATTAAAAATCTTTTCTTGCAAATTTTTTTTTTATCCTATAAATTGAGTTTCCTTTGGTTGAAAAAAAGAGAAGCATTTCAAACAAAAAATACTTTCCCTTGAAAACACTTGTGAGACATTAATCAAAAGGTGAAATCACCAATTCAAGAATAGAAGAGCAACATTCTTGAATGCTACTTGTTTTGTGGCTTAGTTGAATCCCGAAGATAGAGTTGTTATTTATTTTTCCGATTGCTCGTGGGAGAGACTCCAACTATCTTCAAGAAACGTATTAACGTGCCTCTAAGCCAAGCAAGTTTTATTTTGTATTCCTTGTAATTTTATCATTCTTGTTCATTTGTTCTAACAATTTGAAGATAGTTGTCTCTATGGCATCCACATCAATAACGAACAATGTTCCATCTTTGCCTAATCCTAATTTTGAAATATTTGATGGAAAAGACTTTTCTAGATGGCGTGGAAAGATGGAATTCTTTTTAAGACGATTAAAGTTAGCGTATGTTCTTGAGAAACCTTGTCCTGAGGCTCCTAGTTCTGAGGTAGCAACGGACGAGGCTACTTTAATTAAAGAACAAATTGCCAAATGGCAAGATGATGATTACTTATGCAAGAATTATATTCTTGGAGGAATGTCCAATAAATATTATGATCAATATTATATTAAGTGTAAATTCGCTAAGGAGATTTGGGATACTCTTAAAGCTATTCATTTAGCAGAAGAGGCGAGTTCAAAGAAATTTCTTATTTCAAATTATATGGAGTTCAAAATGGTTGATGACAAGTCAATCACTGAACAAGTACAAGAATTTCAACTTATAGCTAATAAAATTGTTATAACTGGAATTGCTCTTGATGAAAACTTTCATGTTGGTGCGATTGTCTCAAAACTTCCTCCATCTTGGAAAGAGTACAGAAGCAAACTCTTACACAAGAAGGAAGATTTGACTCTTGAACAATTATTGCAACACTTGCAAATTGAACAAGAGACACGATACCGCGACAATAACATCTTGAGGGAGCCTATCATGAAAGCTCATGTTGTTGAAGAAAAGATCAAAAAGGAACCTGCCAATAATAAATTTTTGAAGACAAAGAAGAGTAAAAATTTCAAGCGTACTAATTCTAATTCTAAGTCGATTGAATGTTATCATTGTCATAAAATTGGTCATTATGCACGTGATTGTAAAATTCTTAAAGCTGAAAAGAAGAAAGAAAAGGCAAATAACAATACAAAAAATGAACTGGTGGCAATGGTCACAGAAGCATTTGTAGCGGGAGATCAAGTGGAATGGTGGATAGACACTGGTGCAACTCGTCATATATCAGGTAATCGAAATTCTTTCACGACATATGAATTAGTGGGGGGCGATAAAGTTTTGCATATGGGAAACTCATCCTCTGCTAAGGTTGTGGGAAAGGGAACTGTTGAACTAAAATTCACTTCCGGAAAGATTGTCACATTGATAGACGTATTGCATGTTCCTGATATTCGAAAGAACTTGGTGTCAGGTACGCTTCTTTCGAAGCATGGTTTTAAAATGATTTTTGAGGCAGATAAATTTATTTTGTCTAAACAAGGCATGTTTGTTGGAAAAGGTTATGCTACAAATGGCATGTTCAAACTCAATATTGAAAATGAAAATATTTCTGCTTATATTGTGGAGTCTTTAGATTTATGGCATGAACGTCTTGGTCATGTGAATTTTAGATCCATTAAACTTATGATGAAAAATGGATTAATTAAAGACTGTGGAAAGGATCATGTTGCTAAGTGTATTACCTGTAGTAAATGTAAAATAACAAAGAAACCTTTTAAGTCTGTTGAAAGGATATCCACACTTTTGGAACTAATCCACACTGATATTTGTGAGATGGATTGTTTATCACGTCATGGAAAGAGATATTTTATCACTTTCATTGACGATTACTCAAGGTATACATATGTCTTTCCATTAAAAACAAAAGATGAGGCATTTGAGACTTTTAAAACATATAAAGCAGAAGTTGAAAATAAATTGAGTTTGAAGATTAAATCAATTAGATCTGATAGAGGTGGAGAATATTTAAAATCAAATTTTATTGATTTTTGTGAAAAAGAAGGCATTGAGAAACAATTGACTATGTCTTATACACCACAACAAAATGGTGTAGCAGAAAGAAAAAATAGAACTCTAATTGAAATGGTTAACTCTATGCTTTATGGATCTGGTATCACTGAAAATTTGTGGACTGAAGCCTTATTTTCTGCATGTCATATTTTGAATCGAATTCATTCCAAGAAACATGATTCATCTCCATATGAACTTTGGAAGAATCGAAAGCCAAATATAAATTATTTTAAAGTATGGGGTTGTTTGGCTCATGTTAGATTACCAGATCAACAATTGACTAAGATTGGATATAGAGGAGTAGATTGTGTATTTATTGGTTATTCACAAACCAGTAAGGCTTATAGATTTTTGAATCTTGAGACTCCAAGCCCTCACACAATTATTGAATCGTTGCATGCTAACTTTTTTGAGCACATATTTCCTAAGAAAAAAGAGTCTTTGGAACAAAATACAAGTTCTTCTATATCTACTCTTAAAAGAAAAATAGTTGAACCTTTGGAAGAAAGTCAACCAAGACGTAGTGCAAGATCAGCCAAACCAAGAGACTTTGGACCAAATTTTCAAGTCTATTTAGTTGAAAGGGATCCTGAAAGTTATGCTGAAGCAATGG
Source organism: Solanum chilense (assembly GCA_032847665.1). Taxonomy (NCBI): domain Eukaryota; kingdom Viridiplantae; phylum Streptophyta; class Magnoliopsida; order Solanales; family Solanaceae; genus Solanum; species Solanum chilense. The sequence continues at coordinate 105,591,662 of CM064963.1, read as the reverse complement.
CTTCACATGATGCTCCTTTCTGGCGTGAAGCTATTGATGATGAAATGCACTCCATTATGTCAAACAATACATGGATTTTATCAGACCTCCCTCCTGGATGTAAGTCTATTGGTTGTAGATGGATCTTTAGAAAGAAATTAAAATCTGATGGAACCTTAGATAAGTACAAAGCTCGTTTGGTGGCAAAAGGTTTTACTCAATTGAAAGATATTGATTATTTTGATACATTTGCTCCTGTAGCTCGAATGACTTCTATTCGACTCTTGATTGCTTTAGCCGCAATTCATAGCCTGGTAATACATCAAATGGATGTGAAGACTGCATTTCTGAATGGAGATCTAGATGAAGAGGTTTACATGAAACAACCAGAAGGATTTGTCGTTCCTGGTCAAGAACACAAAGTTTGTAAGCTTCTTAAATCTCTTTATGGATTAAAACAAGCTCCAAAACAATGGAATGAGAAATTTAGAAGAGTAATGATTTCTAATGGCTACTCAATCAATGGTGGTGATATTTGTATATTTAGCAAATTTCAAGAAAAATCTGGTGTTATAATATGTCTTTATGTAGATGATATGTTGATCTTTGGAACTGATATTGAAAGAGTCAAAGAAACAAAATTTTTTCTAGCTTCTCAATTTGAAATGAAAGATCTTGGAGAAGCTGATGTAATTCTGGGTATTAAAATTATAAGATCAGCGAATGGCTTGACTCTTACTCAATCAAGTTATATTGAGAAAGTTCTAAAGAGGTTTGGTCACTTTGATGACAAACCTGCTCCTACACCATTTGATCCTAGCATCAAACTAATGCGGAACTCTAGTGATGTTCTCGATCAGCTGACATATTCTCAGATTGTTGGGAGTCTTATGTATGCCATGCATTGTACCAGGCCGGATATTGGTTACGCAGTAGGAACTTTGAGCAAGTTTACTAGTAATCCCGGAGTTGAACATTGGAATGCCTTAATTCGTGTTTTAAGATACCTGAAGGGTACAATTAATGTTGGCCTGCATTATTCTACATTTCCCATTGTTCTTGAAGGCTATAGTGATGCTACTTGGAATTCTGATCCGAATGACTCTAAATCTATTACTGCTTGGATTTTCACTTTGGCTGGAGCAGCGATCTCTTGGAAATCAAAGAAGCAAACATGTATTACTCATTCAACCATGGAGTCAGAATTTATAGCTATGTCTTCTGCTGGAGAAGAAGCTGATTGGTTGCGATCAATGCTGATAGATATTCCTTTATGGAGTAAGCCAATACCACCTTTAACTATCTATTGTGATAATCAAGCTGCTATATTTCGGGCTTCAAGTGACTGCTATAATGGCAAGTCGAGACAAGTTCGTCTCAAACATAATCATGTCAGGAGATTATTGGAGGAAGGCGTGATATCGCTTCAATATGTGAAGTCCAGATTTAATTTAGCGGATCCTTTGTCTAAAGGGTTAGGCAAAGAGTTAGTGGTGGAAACTTGTAATGAGATGGGAATAAAGCCTGTTGTAAATTAATTGTACTTTATGGTAACCCTACCTAATGATGTAATCTTGGGTTCAAAGGGAAAAACAAGTAAAGTTACAATTGTGAAGCATATCAATAAAATTCTCATTTTCAAAATAAAATGAAATAAGTAGATGTGCATGATTGAGATTCATTTCTCTTCATAAATTTATAAGACCGATCTCGGTTGGAGTTAGTAAGAAAACTCTTGATAATTTTTTTTTTTCGATATTCCTACTGAAGAGAAGGATGAGATTATGTTCTCTTAATAAGTCTATAAATCGATTTCGATTGGAGTGTGTAGGAATACTCTTGATAGATTTACCGATACTTTGTGTAAAGGAGGATGAGATTAATTTCTCTTAATGAAGTTCATAGACTATTTGGTCGGAGTATGCAAAGTTACTCTTGATGAATTCACCGCACTAAGTGCGAAGTGGAGGCCGCTTCAATAAGATTTTAACAGGAAATCTTAAAGCACTTGGCTAAAAAGGATTCAGGACACATGGCCGTAAGGTGTCAAAGGATTTCGATTTTCACCGGAACATAGTGATATGCGTGGAGTATTTTTCTAACTTCATTCAATGATGCACTTAGTTCAAGATTTGTTCACTAAGTAGTCAATGATTTAGAAAAACCTTCACTAGCTAATGGTTCAAGTCCAAAAGACACCATTATTGATGCATGTTGCTAGATTAATGTCTCAAAATATTTTTTGGATTTTTTTTTTTTTTTTAAAAAAAAAGATAAAATTTCTTGAAACAAGTGGGGGATTGTAAGAGTTAGTGTTTCAATTAATTTTGAAACAAATTCATCCGTTTTGAAATAACAACTTCATGAATGTGAGTTGTAACATTCATTTACTTTAATTTTTTGTAATAAACTTTTGCAATAAGTTTTTTGTTAATTCTACGTTATGGGTTTTTGAAAGACAAATTTTTTTGTTTTCAATTCATGAACCTAATAAATTCTATTAATTAAAAATCTTTTCTTGCAAATTTTTTTTTTATCCTATAAATTGAGTTTCCTTTGGTTGAAAAAAAGAGAAGCATTTCAAACAAAAAAATACTTTCCCTTGAAAACACTTGTGAGACATTAATCAAAAGGTGAAATCACCAATTCAAGAATAGAAGAGCAACATTCTTGAATGCTACTTGTTTTGTGGCTTAGTTGAATCCCGAAGATAGAGTTGTTATTTATTTTTCCGATTGCTCGTGGGAGAGACTCCAACTATCTTCAAGAAACGTATTAACGTGCCTCTAAGCCAAGCAAGTTTTATTTTGTATTCCTTGTAATTTTATCATTCTTGTTCATTTGTTCTAACATTAATAGTGTAAAAGTTTAAACATGGTTTCTTTTCTGTGGGAAGCTATGCGTAGAGAGTTTCAAAGAGAGTAGATCATCATTCAGCATCAAACCATATGTGTACAACAACATTCAATTTTTGATATGTGTGATTGTACCTTTTAAGCTATTTATTTTACCTATTAAAAAAAATTAGAAAGTTATCATTCAAATGAAGTTAGCAAATCAAACGGAAAAATCTAGACTAAATAAAATTGTACCTGAAAATTAGAAGACATTTTTGTACCCACTTAACAATGGAAGCTTGTGTTGAATGACTAATATTGAGTATGTTTATATAGTGTAGTCTTGAAGATTTGTTGATAAAAACTCTTTGATATTCCTCAATTATTTAATTTGATCCCTTTCAACTTCTCATAATTAGCATAATACGTTTCAACTTCTAAATTAATTGAAACTTTATTAGTGTTCATCCTATTTGGTTGTTTCACACATAGTAATTGAATAGACTGCTGAACTTTCCATTTTGCTCCTCTATTATGTAATTCAATATTACTATTTAATTAGATATTTAATTTATATTTGGGTAAAGTATTTTATTACTTTTTAATTTAGTATAGGGGCAAAGTAGTAATTCAACATTACACTTTAGAGCTTCATGTTTATAATAATATATGATATATGCCTCAGTGAGCATTGATGCTATATCTCCAGCCAGCTTCATATCTTCCACCTTCTTTTCTCCGTCTTCTCCGTTAATCTGCTTGTCAACTGCCGTCACCTTCGAGGGGCGGCCGTGGTAGTCTCCTCCTCTTTTGATGAATATTTTTTGCTTCAAATATGAATATTACACACATATATGGGGAAAGTGAAATATACATCGTAGGTAATTCCAATTTTCTGTCTCAGTCGAAGAGAGTTTTAAGGAAAGTAAATTTGCTATTTATGGAATGTTACTAATTACCTCAGTTTGGATGAATGAACCACAAAAGGGTTAAAAAAAAATTTGTTGGTAGAATAACAAAAGAGAATTATACCCTAGTGGTTTCAGCTTGGGACTTTCATGTTGGAGGTTTCAAGTTCGAAACCACTTGCCAGCGAAAGCAATGGGTTAGCCTTCTAGGGCAAGCCTGGAGCTGGTTTTCTCTCCTATTCTCTCCTATGTAATTTGCAAGTTATATTGCATAGGAACGGAATTTTTACATGTATACCTTTAGCCTCCAAACACATTGTACACGTCCTCAATCGCCCTAATGTAAATTATATTTAAATCTTTAACCTCCAAACATATTCCTAGAATCCTCACAGATTTAATTTATCGTTTTTTTAAATCAATGAACACATATGCAAGTTTCTCTTCCTTTCTCTTTATATCAAACATCTCGAAATGAATCAAAATCAATTAATTATCATTTCATATTATTTAATGACAGATAATATTATGGTAAGTCATTATAATTAAACAAAATTTGAGGAATAAAACTTTTATACTAACCTAGTCTCTCCCGCTTTTACCTCTCTAGTTTACGTCATGCATGATTTCATTTATGTAACAAAAACAGAAAAGTAACACTATAAATATATACAGTTGTGAATATATAACTTTTTATTTTATCCATACATGTGTATTCTTTTTTTCTTTTTTCCCTATTTCTCGTGATTTTCTTTAACAAATTTTCACCAATCCCCCAAAGCCAAAACTCTCTTCTAAACATTTTTTTTTTTGCTTAATTTTTAGTAAAATCTTTTGATTTTTCATCTTGTAGCTTAATCTATCTGCATGCAAAACAAGAACGTAAAAAGAAGAAGAGGGTTATAAACTTAAACCCTCTTTTTTTACGTTCTTGTATTGTTGATCATTTTGTGTGTCCCTCTTCAAGAAACCCCCTTTTTTTTTGTTGGGGTAATTTTTGGGTTGTTGAAAGAGAGAACACAGCAGAGAAGATTAATGGAAAATTTATGCAATGTTTTGCATGGAATGAGGCCACTTTTGCTTATGATTATGGGGCAAATGATACTTACAGGAATGAATATTGTGTTCAAACTTGCAACAAGCGATGGCATGAATTCTAGTGTTTTGATCTTTTATCGCTCTCTGTTCGCCTCTGTTTTCATGATCCCTTTAGCATTCTTCATTGAAAGGTTCAATCTTTGATTCAAGAACCTGTATTTATTGTATGAAATGAAAATCTATGGAAGTTTCATTCTAATTTTTGTTGTTTCAGGGGAAAAAGAGTCAAGCTAACAAAGATGGTTGTATTCCAAGGTTTTCTGTGTGGTCTTCTTGGGTAAAGCTCTTCTATCTTTTTTTTCTAAACTCTTTGAGGGTTTATCGGAAACCGCCTCTCTCCAGGTAGTGGTAAAGTTTGTATACACTCTACCCTCCCTAGATCGCACTTAGTGAGATTTCACAGGGTATGTTGTTGTTTATTGGTTTCTAATTCTTCAAGTTGATGCACCTACTTGTTTAGTTCAGTTCAAGAATGAAACAGTGTTTGGTCATAAGGTTTCTTGATCATTTTTATATGTGTTTCAATTTGTTTGTCTCGTTTTGACTTGACACGGAGTTCAAAAACATACAATGTATCGGATGTTCTTTAATCTTGTGTAGTGGTGTAAGGCACATGTGGAAAGTTGAAATTAAAGAGTTCGCCTAAAAAGAAACAGAAATCCTATTTGAAAATGGCTAAAAACGAATTGAAACGGATGGAGTGAAAGATTTTTGTAGGGAATTGATAAGAAATTATAGCGAATGGGTTTCTTTTTGTTGCAGGGGATCAATAGGCCAAAACATGTACCTGCAAAGCTTGGTGTACACCTCAGCAACTTTTGTCTCAGCCATGTTCAATCTTATCCCTGCCATGACCTTTATCGTTGCCATCATATTGAGGTACTTTTTTTTGCGAGGATCGTTGAGTTTACTAGTTTCATTAAATTTCAAACAAATGAGGTAGTATTATTGTGCATTGATCAGGTTAGAGAGGTTGGGTTGGCATTCAGCAGCAGGTAAAGCAAAGGTATTTGGGACAATCATTTGCATCAGCGGAGCGATGCTGCTATCACTCTACAAAGGGCCAGAGATAAATATGGGGAGCACACACATAAACTTGTTGCATTCCACAAAACATAAGGTGGAAAATAAACCTTTACTAGGTGCTATTCTTGCCATAGCTGGTTGTACTTGCTATGCACTATTGTTGATTGTTCAGGTGAGTTATAAGTGATGCTTTGGGGAGTATCTCATTTCGTGTGTAATATGTAGTTTTAAAAAAGCATTTTGTAACTTATCAAAGTTAGGGATGTTGATTTAGCATTAGGGATAAGTTGTGTGCTGGTGCAACAGTGTATATATATAGGAGGAGGAGGGAGGGATGTTGTAATTCAGCAAAATATCAAAAATTGTGAAGGTATTGTCTATTTTTACCAATGTATGTGTTTGTTTATGTACAGGCTAAAGCGGCTAAACGATATCCATGTCCTTACTCATTCACCGCTCTACTGAATGTAATGGCAGCAGTTCAATGTTTTGTTGTTGCAGTACTTGTGGAAAGAGATTGGAATCAATGGAAATTGGGGTGGAACATTAGACTTGCTGCTGCAGCATATACGGTAAATGAGAAATAATAGATCATCATTTATTTAATTGAAAGTGTAAAGGATGATCATCGATCGATCTCATATAGTGTTGAAGTTGTGTTTCAGGGGGTTTTTTGTTCTGGAGTACTGTTTACCATCCTTGCATGGGTTGTCCGGATGAAAGGCCCAGTATATGCATCCATTTTTAACCCTTTGATGCTTGTGATGGTTGCAATTGCTGGATACTTGTTCTTGGGAGAAAAGTTGGTCCTCGGAACGTATGTCATTTCTCCCTTTCAGTCAGCCAAAAAAAGTGAAAATGTAATGGCCTAGTTTTAACATGTTTGTGTTCACTGCAGCATCATGGGATCAGTTATCATAGTGTGTGGACTATACATTGTCTTGTGGGGAAAAGATAAAGAAATCAAGAAAGTGAGCCAGTTGGTTCCGGATGAAGAAGGAATAACTGACATAAAATCTTCGTCGCGTAAAGGGAGTAGCCATGGTGGTAGCAGCAAAAGGGAGGGAAAAGAAGAAGAAGAAGAACAAGAAGAACAAGAAGAGAATAAGAGGGATTCACAAGTTGGTTCTGAAATATTAGGAGGTATATATATTTATCACTAGAAGATGAATGTATCATCAAAAAGTGATGAAACAAGAAATACCATTTTTTCCTCCCTTTATGATGGTCGATAGAGTTGCACAACGTGCAACATTAGAACAACTAACGGAAGTTTTGGTGTCGATTATATGACAAGCTAAGAACTAATTGTACTACGATGAAAATGAATATAATAATTTTTGTTGTCACGTTACTATTTGTTCAATTTTACGCTAATTTAAAATACACATCTAAAGTTAGAGGTGCATATATATCATTTAAGTTAACGAATAGGTCAAATACATAAACAGATTCCTAAATTTGTTGGATTTTTTCCCTTAGATTCCTTAACTACGTCATTTTTCTATTGATCATTGCACCACACATAATTTGTTCCTTTAAAACAATGTTAGTTGATTTTGATCGGCTTTTCTATTGTAAATGCCTTCAATTGTGTTTGAATTGTAACAATTTTGATTAAATGAATGAAGACAAATCGTGTTAGTCTCATTTGTTTTCTAATGTGTTCAAATGACTTAAGTAAAACACAATTATTCTCGAACATTTTTACTATCAATTGGATTAATGAGTCGTGGAATAACATATGTATCCTCTATAAATATGCCTCACAAATTTGGTTTCACATCAAACAAAGGTGTTTATTTAAACGAAACAAATTATGGAGCTTCAATGATTTAATAGAAAAATGATGTAGTTGAGATACTTGAGGAAAAAGACCCAACAAGTTTAGGATCTTCTTATGTATTTGGCTTAACGTATATGAATTTATGTCTTATGCCTTTTACTTACTATCTTAATCTAGATTATTCCCAGGAGAGTTTACAAACAAATACAGCTCCGTGTATTCTTCTCTTTGATTTTATGAGACCCTTTCTTTGTCCAATAAAAAATGAAGGGAATTTTGAAGTGGTGAGCGAAAAATAATTTTATAGCATTTTTGATATTTTAAGCTCTTTTCCGAACTTATTTTTTTTAATCTTCTCTCTCGTTTTAATCAAATTGATAAACATAAATGGACATTTCAGTGCGTTCGTCCATTTTAGTTTTATTGGTACAATTTTGACAGCTTTTTACGAAAATAAAGAGTGCTGCTAAAAAGAAGATATGCTTTTCTAAAAAAGACGTAAAGAAAAGAAGCTAGATAAACAAACTGAAATTAGTGTCAAGTCATGCTAAGTAGCCACTCGTATTCTCATTGTTACAAAAAATCTGCTTAATTTTCATCAAAATTCGTTAAATACGTTGTTCTCAGTTTCCCTATTAACCACGAGTACAAAATCAAACAAAGCCGCTTAAATCAAAAAAAGAAAGAAGCATACATTCTTAATTGAGTATACATATAAATGAGATCACGATTGTGGAATACTCTTTTATCATTTTATTATTTGCACTATATGATGTACACACTCTAACAATTAACATATAACTATTTATTCTCTTAAATCTATACAAGAACAACAACAACAACTATGGCCTTTCAATTTCCACACAAATTGAAAATCATACTCTTCATGACTTGTGAATTTTACCTCTAAGTTTAACACCAAGAACTTTCTCCATTTTCCCCAACACGAGTTGATTAGGCACTGCCTTACCATTCTCATACTCGGCAACAACCTGCGTCCTTTCATTAATCTTCTTCGCTAGATCAGCTTGGCTCATCTTCTTCTCAATCCGCGCTTTCTGTATTGCTTGCCTTACATCCACCGGCAATTTCTCAAATGCCGCTGGTTCCGCCGCCTCATCTAGCTTTCTAACATTAACTGCCAACGTCGACGCCTTCTTGTTCAAACCAGCGTCGAATTTCTTCACCGTCTGAACTTGTGCTCCAGCTCGCAATGCCTGATTCACAATTTTTGGATCCTTCAGGTCTTGTGCCTTCATCTTTGGCTTCTGCAGCACGATTGGATTCCAATCTTGTTTCAATCCGCCTGTTGGTCGCATCGGCATCTTCGATCAATCAAAATATCTAAGTCGATTGATTAATATGATCTTTGTTAGTTGGATGAAGTTTTGATTGAGGATAAACATGGCAGAGGAGGCTCTTATATATAGCGGAGAGAATCTAGAAAGTTCTGGTAAAATGTGGAGAACAAAGGGTGTATGGAAGGTTCTGGAGTCAGCTTGAACTTGTTCTCCAAGAATAATATACTAATTTTCGTATATCTTGAAGGCAAAGTAATTTCAGAATAGGTAAAATTTTCACATTTATATCATCAGTTTGACATACTATATCATTATTGTTCAAGAAAAGCTTCATTAATGTTATTATTTTTTAATAATTATTTTACAAAATACTTTCCCGCAGTTTTATGAACTAGCGTAATTCATAACTTAATTGAATCCTTTTAACAGAAAAACATTAATTTGGCAATCATTAATTTAAGGAATAATTGTATAAAATATCAAATTAATAATATAAAATAAATATAATAACTATCATTTCATTTGTTTGTGTTTCATAACAAATTATTTGTCAGTCGTATCTCTCACTCATATTCTCACTTGTCACTCTCCTTCTCTCGCTCGCTCCCAGTTGCCTCTCTCGCTTTATACAATAGAGCGAAAAATTGTATAAAACGAGAGAAAATTGTATATACACAAACAAATACGTATATCTTTGCCCTATATATTTATAATTACACAATGCAAAACTTTTCTGCCAATTTTCTGTTGTCTTGCTCTCTTTATCGTTTTATATATATACAAATATACAATTGATTTGTATAAGTTTTTGCATTTGTAAAATGATACTTTTGTATAATGTTCAATTAGACATTTACAATTGCACAAACTTACACACATACATAAATTGAAATCTGTTTGTATAATGTACATATACAGAATCATACATTCAAACTAAGGACGAATCTTCATTATATAAATATACCAAGAAATATTTTCTCTTTTCTCTTTACTTTATACAATTTCTTCTGTACGGTATAAATATACTAATTATAAGATTCACCAAACAACGATTCATCCGTAGTTTAAAACAGATGTTTTCTCTTTTCTCTTTACATTATAAATTTTTTTTACACTACATAAATATACTAATTATACAATTCAACAAACAACGATTCGTCAGTAGCAAATTACAATTTTGCTATGTAATGCAATTTTGAAAAGTTTATCATTGCATAAAATTAAGAATTTTATATTTGCGTGAAAGTTATTCTTAATTTAATTAGACATTTTCCATTGTAATATTGTGATATACATCACGAAGCCTCAGTTCAATCTATTTGTGCTATCATATTTGCCTATAGAAAAAAAGGTAATTATGGAGTCATATTAAATTTTATAATTGCAAATCATATGATAATAAATTAGATAGATAAAAATTTAATTATTTCAAAAGACATAATATTATTAAAGTTTGATCAAATGACTTACTTATTAAAAATTAATAAAAAGAAAACATTTAAATTATTGAGGGGGAAATCTCCCCATAAATTGAATTCTTTATAAATTACATTGTGACTATTATTGTATTGGATATTCAACTTATATATCTTCAAGCTTTTCATAACAAAATATGGAAGAAAATAATATTTTCCTTTTCCTTTGACTTTTCTTTAAAGAGAAAAATAAACAGAAAGGAAAAATTGTAACAAAGACAAAACATATTAGAGCAAATACAAGATGAACTTTTTATAACAAAATATGGAAAAAAGGGAAAAAATAAAATTGGAGCAAAAGAAAAAACATATTAGAGTAAATAAAAGTTGTTATTAGATAGACGGGAAGATTTAGGAACCATATAATATCACTTTAGATTTGTCGTAATCAGACAACACAATATCTACCTTGGCCGAAATATGCCTGAAATTTGACTCTCAGACAGGACAAATGTACTTGTTTATTTGTGATTGTGTTCTCTCTTTCTGGCAGATATCATTAGTATGATAAATGTGGCTTCAACAATTTTCCTTGTTTTCTGAGACTACTTCGTTCTTTTCTTATGTAGTTGGCTTTCATTTGGGATAATGAAGCTTCAAGGACAAGTATACCATTTCTACTAGCTCTATTATTAGCCTATTATTACAATTTAGCTTGTAAGTGGGTTGGACTATGAGAATCTGATATGTATCAAGACTAAATTTCACTTCCTGTTGTAAATAATATTTACTTTGTATTGTTTTCCAACCTTTATTCACCTTTTGCATATATATACATATTGTTTTTGGATATATATTATTCCGACTAGTGCCTGATGATACCTTTTAAGAGTGTCTGGCGAACAATCCATGGCAAACGTTTAGTAGTTAGTTTCAGGACGATATGCGTTTTTTACCACTTTTGAGGACTAGTGTAATATGCTTCTTTCTCATCTATAGTAATCTTGATGGAGTGTTCTAGTCATCTGCGGTAGATTGGTATTTCTTTTTGGAGGTTAGTTGATGTAGTAGGTTCACTTTTGTTGATGATATTGGTGATCTCATGGAGCCGTCGTTACAAATTTTAGTGGAAGCTTCTAAATCGTGCATATATAGTTTGTCTTAACTTTAGCCCCAAACATGATTGAGGTATCTAACTTATTTTTAACAGTGTGTAATACAAGTTTTTGGACCTGTTGATACGGATTAGAGTGGTCTTAAGATAACTAATATTTTTAGCAAAGAAGATTGAAATTTCTATCATTTTCTCTTACAACCAATTTTTACTCTTTTGTGGTTGGACTTATTGTAGTTCTTTTTCTTTTATCTATGCAGATTATCAGCCATTTAGTCAATTGGCACAATCGTTTGGGCAGTATCTAGTCCATTTTCTCATAGGTTTGGATATGAAAAATTCTTTGATAGGATAGTTATTTTGATATTTCCTTTAAATTGGTTAAATTAGTGTTCAATTTGATTGAAACGATGAAATTGTTTTTAAAAAGAAAAGGCATCTTCTACGAAATGGGTAAATAAATACGTGATGACTTCATTGCTGATGAAAATCGTTTCTTCTACTTTTGCAGCATTAATGCTATAAATATCCACCGACACTCTTCTCTATCTTTTATAATTAATTCACACCCACGTTAAAATAAAATTAAAAAGGCATCTAACTATACAGAGAAAAAATGATGGAGAAGAAGAAGAAAATGAATGCAGTGGGAACCATGGCTATTGTGCTGATGATCCTTCTATCTTCCAACACAGACAATGTCGGCGTCGCTGCTCAAGGCGTCGATTGCTATGACTCTTGTAACACCGCCTGTGTTGGTCAATCATGTATTATATCTTCATTTCTCCCTTTTATTATTTTTCGAATTAATTTATACTTATTTTAACTGTACGATCAATCAATCGAATCGTTATGTTAATTATTGGTTGAAGCAGAATTATTCATATCTCAAAACTTAGTATAATTTTTTTTTTAATAGTAAGAATTTATATATTTTTTTCAGAATAAATTATTTAAAAGACACTCAACTTTAAGTTACTTACTTAGAAAGTTACTTAAGGTTTTTTTTAACTCAAAAATTACTCAATTATTGATATTTCACTTAAAAAGTTATCGAACTATTTATATTTCATTTAGCAAGTTACTTAATCAATTTAAATAACTTTTTTCATTAAATTTTATAAAAATAATAAAAATAGTTAAATTATTTTTAAAAAATGAATAAGATGCTTATTTAGTTATTATTTTTTACTACCTTTTCATTAAAAAAAATAGTAGAAGATCGTTACTACCCACCCCCGCCCACCCCCTTTTTTTTTAAAATAATTTTTTTGGTTTGTGTGTGTGTGGTGGGGGGGGGGGGGAGCTGCAGAATTGTTACTGTAAGTTTTTTTTATAGAAAAGTTATAATTTAATAGTTGGAACGGATGATAAAATAATTAAAATAGATATCTTATTATTTCTTTAAAAATAGTTTAAGATAAAATTTAATGAAAAATTTATTTAAATTGATTGAGTGATTTTATAAGTAAAATATAAATAATTAAGTGACTTTTTAAACTAAACATCATTAATCTAATAACTTTTAAATTATAAAATAAAATTGAGTGACTTTTTAAATAAGTAATTTAAAATTGAGTGACTTTCTAAATAAACAACTCAAAGTTGAATGAACTTATAGGTATCAACTCTTTTCTTTTTTTTTTCAGGGAGAGAGTACCAACGTTGTGACGAAAAGTGTCAGATTAGGTGCGGACCAGGTAATTCTTTTTTTTTTCCTTTACCATTTTTCAGCAATTATTTTTGCGACATTATGGAAGTTAAGATCGTCTTAATTTTAATTTTTTTTTAATCATGCAGCTTAAATTCAAAATTTAACTATTGATTTTTCATCTTGCAGATGGCAAAATTGATACAAACCTGGGTTAAAAGTGCTGAAAATTATTGAGGCTATTATATATTGTAGCGGAAATCCACAATAATAATTGTTATCTTTGATAATAATTTCCTCATAGTTGGGAAAATAAATTGTAACCTTTAATTACTATTATGGTTTCTTCTACTTTCTTTTTTCTTTAACTGTAATGGATGCATTTTATAATAATGAAACTACAGCAAAATTATATTTGTCAATTTATAGACCAAATATATATAGAGACGTTTTAGAATTTTTGAATACCCTACATAGGAATTGTGACCAACCGAATCTTAAATCTTATCTTAATCATTTATTGAATTATTGAGAGAAATCACTTTTCATTTTTTGTCCACACGCGTTTGCGTATTTAATAAATATCAAAGTGAAAAAAGAATTTACTTATAAAATTTTTATGAATGAAAATATAGATGAAAAAAATCATAATATCATCTATTTGATAAATAAAAACAGAGGATTGAGTAAATAAATACACAAATCAATGATTAAAACCTCAAAAACTTGAGTTAAAATAATAATTGTGCTAGGAGTATACAAAAATTATACTTTAGAAGTTAAAATTATTTTCTACGGTAAGAAAAATTAACAACAAAATTCTAGATAGTTGTCTCTCCATTAATTTTGAAGCTCTATATGTTTAGCTTTATGTTCATTAAATTTTGTAAAAGTACACCCGGTAAAATTACAAAGTTGATAATTTTATCTAGTAAGGAAAGAAAATTTTAAATAAATGGGTAAAATAAATATAGAATTCTAATTACCTGATATTTTATATTTATATTTCATAAACTAAAAATATTAATAATAAAAAAGGAACTTGCCTTAAAAAGTATGTATTAGTGTAACAAATATACACCAGAATGCATATAAGTTAAACTCTAATTCCTCTGTTTCAAAAAAAAATAACCTCTCTTTTTTTAGTATTTTTAAAAAAAAATGGTGTTTTTCTTTTTTCAGAAACAACTTTTCACGTGGCATGTTTAATGTTACAAGATCAAAGAACAATTTTGTACATTTGACCTAACTTTAATTTAGGACCACAAAATTTAAAATCTTTTTTATACTTTTAAATTACGTGTCAATTCAAATTAGGTTATTCTTTGTGAAATGGGAGAGTAACGTATTTATAATATGTTGTTGTTAGTGCCCTTAATTATCAAGTAAAAAGCAGATAAAAACAAAAGAGGGTATGAATTTTTGGTAATTCCTCTGTTCAAAAAGAATATCTCTTTAACTTTTAACTTTACACATGAAATGTTTAAGACTATAAGATTAAAGAACATTTTGATACGTTTAACTTAAATTTAATTTATAATTACAAGATTAAAAAATTTTCTTTTTTTTTCTTAAATTTCGTTCCAAATCAAATTAGATAATTATTTTTAAAAAAAAATTAGTCTTATCCGATATATCGCCAATTGTACCAATAGAGAAGCTCTATAAATACATCTACCGACAGTCCTCTCTTCCAAACATAGAAGAAAAAAATGGAGAAGAAGAAAATGAATTAAGTGGCAGCGATGGCTATGGTGTTTATGATCCTTTTATCGGCCAACATCGACACAGTCGGCGTCGCTGCTCAAGGCGTCAATTGCTATGATAACTGCAACACCGGATGCGCCGGTCTCCCATGTATGTCTATTACTAATAGCGAAATCAGAAATTTCACTTCCGTATCACTTTGCTAAATATTCAATAGACTAATAATTACTTATAGGATTTGATTTTACAATGAAGCTAAGGAAGTTCAATGGTACCTATCAAAAGCTTCTTTAATTAAAACAAAAAGTAGATCTGTGTTTATAATAACATAAATAATTTGTTAATTTTTCAGCCAAGCAATATATCAAATGTGATAAGAAGTGCCACAAAAGATGTGGAGATGGTACACCTACTAATTCTCTCTCTTTTTAATTTTCCCAATTTATAATTTGAAATTTAACTTTATTCTTCATTTGTTAGATGACAAAATTGATGGAAACGTTGGTTGAAAGTGATGAAATTTACTAGCAAGCTATTATTATATGGAGTTCCACTAATTTACTCCTCTCTTCGACAATAAACTTTACTTGTACTATGACTTTTTACAATAAGATGCATTGTATGATGATGAATCTATGTACTACTATTTGATATTATAATTGTCAAATTCAATAAGCAAAACTAGTCGAGTCGAAATTAAATTTGCCAACGCTATAAATGAAGAACTCAAATACGTCTTTACTTTGTCCATTATATTTTAATAATATTTGTTCAATTTATAAAATTAATGAATATGTTATTATTTTGTGTTTGTTAATTACTCTTGTTATTTATAAATCTTATTTTTTTCAATTTTAAATGATTTATATTTAATAGGGGTGGCTTAATGAAATTATTTCTATTATTTACTGTTTATTTATTAATCACTTATGTAAAGTTAATAATGAACAACTATTGTTAGACAAATAAAGTACCCAATAAACTAGACATGAATTTTCTTTATGTTTTTTAAAAAATTATGTTTATCTTCGTCTTAATCTCTTTATCTTATTTTTCTTTTTAGTTGATCTTTACAAAATCTATTAACTCTTTAATTAAGTTTTCGATTTCCCTTTGATATGTTTAGTACATAAGCATATATTCAGTCTCATTTAATTTGTTTTCATTAAGATTAAGATGTCTGAATCTGAACATATATCTGAATATTAAATTTGTCTTAAGATATGAGTGTTTTGATCTGAATACACATATGAATATTAAGATGTGGTTTCTACATCTGAATACTAAATAATTAATGTTGTTTTAAATGTTGTTTTAAATATCTGAATGTGAAAGTGAAATTAAACATTATATTAATAAAATATTATAAAAAATTTATTTCAACAAAATATATCACTTTTGATTAAAAAACAAGTTTTAATAATCATGATTTGGAGTACTATTTTTTCATTCAAAAACATTGATATACAACAACACATTAAAAATCTTATTGCAACAAGTGTTCTTGACACACACCAATACAGAAAAAATATTAATAAGAAAAAAGCAAATACTTGAAAGTATTTACGAAAACTTATATGATGTGATTGAGAAAACAGAGAAAGAAACTTTTTAGTTATGAGATAAAAAGTTACGTCCAAAGCACAGAAGTTATAATTTATTATTTGATAACTTATCAAATGAGTCTGAATATTATTAAAAATCTCCTATAAATTTATTTGTTCAGACCTCTTCAGATCCATTCAGATCCATTAAAATACAAGCAAATGAGGCCTTGTTATCATTTGTGAAATTACCAGACTAAATAAATTATTATTAGCATTAAAATTCGAAAATCAAACAAATCAATTAAAAGAGAAGTAAAAGTTTGGTTTCCAAATTAGACTTATCTGATTGAAAATTGATGAATATTCCTCCGCCACATGTCCCCTGTACGGCACTAGTAATAGTGTTACAACTAGCAAACATAAATATATATATATATATATATATATATATATATATATATATATATATATATATATATATATATATATATATATATATATATATATATATATATATATATATCTAAATCTACCTACAGTTCTCTCATAAGGAAAAAAAAATTAAAATGGAGAAGAAGAAAATGGCAG
>CM064963.1:105491505-105573505 GCA_032847665.1 Solanum chilense | reverse complement strand
CTCTAGGGAATGGAATGAAAAAAGAAAGTGATGGCGGGCTCAATCATTGCTTCCGTTTGAATTAGTTTTTCTTTAAATGACTTAGTGAAGGGTAATGGAATGTTTATTTCTATATCATAGCGAAAATTAAGTATATTTTTAAAAAAAATTCATCAAATATCTGATACTCACATAATAATTTTACTAAATTCAAATTTATCTCGTGATTTTTTATTGCATAAATGAGAATACTGATGAAGCCCTGGGTTGAAAGTGCAAAGGAAGTACTAGCAAGCTACCAATGGCTATTGTTGTCCATTATGATACTCATTTGATAAAAGTGTAAGTACTTTAGCGACTATTTGGATTGGATTTAAAAATATAGTTTTTAAGTTAAATGTAAATTTCAGACTTAAATGATTTTTAAGCTAAAAAAGTTGAGGTCTATTATCTAATTTAAATCATTTTTAAATTATTTTAATGTTGTCACTTTCTAACTTATTTGAGTCATCTTTTACTTAAATTATTTTATATTTACTAAACACTTTCTGAAATTCAATTTAAGTTAAAAATAAATATTATCAACTTTTAAGTTGATCAAAACCATCTTCTATAATTCGAGCCCCGAAGCTAAGCTAGTTATGGGTCCATAATTGTCCACAGTGGGATTAGCTTCGTAAGCTTAAGATACTGGACCGTGCATTGGGCCTAGATCAAGATAATGGGTTGAATTTATACAGTTTTATGCAACAATCGATATATTAGTTTGGTTGATATATTAAAAATTGTAAATTAGAAAAAAAGTGAGGATATGATGTAATTTGAGTCATACATTATGAGATTCATGTAATTTATATTTTTGTTAATAAATCAAACCAAATTGATAAGATTTGAGTAATTTCTGGTTTATTTTATACAAACATACAACGAAGTTGTGTTTCATATATTTCTTAGTCCTATCAAAAATAACTATCAAAGATATTTATTAAAGAATATATATTGGACGAATAATGATGCTAAGACATTCAACATAAATAATAATAACATTGCAGAAAATAAATATTGCAAAATAATAAATTATGATGAAAATGATCATAATTTAAAAATACTAAATCATAATAAAGTAAGTCTAATAAGTATCATACATAATTGAACATTGAAGAAAAATAAGACTAATTAATATTCAATATTATTATCATTTTAATGTTGATTTTATTGACTTAATTTTAAATTGAGAGCTACTAATATTTATAGATTATAATCTTTGTTGGCTTATTCAAAATCTTAAATCTAAAAAAACTTGAAATAATATAAACTATATCAAAATAAATACTTTTTTGTTTAAAATAATATATATATTGTTAAAATCAAATCAACTCGTGTATGATCAAAGTTTTTATCAATACCAAATCTTTAATCAAATTATTTTTTCTCAATTTAACTCAATTTATGATTTAATCAAATTTTCAATTTGATTCCATATATCCTGCAAATAGTTCTCTTTCTCACTCAAAGTTTTGTATAATTTGTAATATAATAAGGGGCATTAAACACAATAATACATTCCTGGTGGACCCAATTACAAAATATATTAGCTTAAAACTTACAAAAGTTAAAACAAATATAAAGAAAAAAAATATTTTTGTAGAAGAACATTTTTTTTTTAGTTTCCAGACACGCACACAGAAAAGAAAAAAAAATAAAGAGACACAAATACAAAATTTAGAAATTCAAAAATAGAAAAAAAACTGGCGTCAATTTTAAGCAAATTCCCCAATTTATAAACCCTACTTCCGTTTCTCTTTTTCCTCACAAACCAAAAAACCTCTGCCGCTCTCGGATTTTTCTTCTCATCCTTTCGATAATGGTGAGTAAATCTCGTTTAATTTTCATATAATTAGTTGATTTTTGCTAGAGAATTAGAATGATAATCATTGAGGTGTTTATACGATTCTGTGGAATTATTTTTATGTATTAACTTTGATTTGGATGAATATTTGAGGATGTATATGATTTTATTCTTCGCGGCTGGTAGTTTATCTTAATTGGAATGGGAGTGTCAAATACAGGAGAATTTTAATAGCCACAAATCGTTTATCAGTACTGGGATGATGAGATTGAGGTGTTTACTTTGATCAAGTTGTTCCTTTTCTTTGTTTTAGAAGTAGGTTTTAGCTTTAGTTGGATGAGTATTTTTTGTCGGTATTGGAATGATAATTGATCTTAATGTACATAAGAAGGTGTCTAAGTGAGGTATGTATAAGATTTGGATCCATATCTGAGTGTTGGAGTTGTAACCATATGGATACGTATGCTGGGATTTAGCTTATGACGTTAGAGATAGCACTTGGAGAACTTAGATGGTATATTCTAAAGTTATATGATTCGTTCTCTGAGATAGGAGTCAAGAAACATAAATTAATTGTTGAAAATCAGCATATGAATAATTTATTCGTTCTTTCTATAAGAAAGAAACAATTCTAAATAGCAAATATTGACCAAGAGGAAAAGCTTTAAAAAGATGTATGTATGCATCTTCCATGTCTTAAATCTGTTTTATCTTCATGTTGAGAAATCAATATCCCCAACCCTGTATCATGTTGATGGGAGTGAAGCGCAACTTAGATTTCAGATTGAGGTGCTTATAGGCTTTGTTGATTTCTTTTTTGGTCCAATTGCTCTTTTTTTCCCTTCTACGGAATTGGTTTTTAACTTGATTGTGATGTGTTTTTAAGACGTAGGTGAGTTACATCTGATATGTGATCAGTGTTGAATTGTAAATGTTTTGGCTTATTTCTTGTGTTGATCTTTTTGAATTTATTATTACAGGCTTTACCAAACCAACAAACTGTAGATTATCCAAGCTTCAAGCTTGTTATTGTGGGGGATGGAGGAACTGGTATGTTTCTATGCTTATCTCAGATTTGTTTCGAAGAGAATATCATTAAACATTATTTTGATGTCAAACAGATATTTTGTCTTGATTTCTTCAACCATTTGAAAAATATTATTGACTAGCGAGAAAATTTGACTTCGGAATAGTTTTTATATATGAAAGTTATTTTAATATAGTTAAGTGATGATTGTATGAGTAAACACTGAATTTGTGGGATAAATGCTATTTATTGTAGACAATCTGATCTATGTAAATTGAAGTGAATGTTTCATTGAGATAGGTGGCTTGCTTCATTTTATCAGAGTACCCTAATGGTTCCTGTTGTAATTGGATTTCCAGGGAAGACAACTTTTGTCAAAAGGCATCTCACTGGTGAATTTGAAAAAAAATATGAACGTAAGTTTTTGATTTCTAACTTTTGTCGAAAGGCAACTCACTGTTTCTTATTATGTTGGTTTTCTCCTAAGTGGATTATTTATTAAGTTTTGTTTTCATACAGCCACTATTGGTGTGGAGGTTCATCCACTAGACTTCTTCACAAATTGTGGGAAAATTCGCTTTTATTGCTGGGATACAGCTGGACAAGAGAAGTTTGGAGGTCTCAGAGATGGTTACTAGTAAGTTACTCTAGACAGTTAAAACTTCTAGTTTCGGTGCTCTGTTGCTTGATGATAAAAACTTGTACTATCAAATCCTTAAGAGTTAAATGTGTAAAGTTTCATGTTTCCAAAAGATGAAATATTGGTATTATGGTATGCTGGTTTGTTATGATAGTGAAGAATAATTGATAACCTGTGGTGTTCTACATCAAATGTCATTATAGGTATTTCTACAATGTGGTCTCGTATCTCAGGCTATAATAGCTTAGGTGACAGTAATTGTGCTCATACCCGCGTCTCTTTTGAGCACAGAATACCATAATTACCCTGCCATTCCTTTTTTTAGATCAAACACATGTATGACTGCCTTGACATTAATTGTCTTGCTTGAAGCTTTTGGTGATTGTCTTTTGGCTTCTCATGTTTCTCTATATCAATCGTGCAGCATTCATGGGCAATGTGCAATTATCATGTTTGATGTTACAGCCCGTCTGACCTACAAGAATGTTCCTACTTGGCATAGAGATCTTTGCAGGTGAGGAACTCTTCATAGGCTGCCAGCATTATACTCTTACATATAATTGATGATATGCAATCAAAATCTGAAACGCTATTCAATTTTTTTCTTCCAGGGTTTGTGAAAACATCCCCATTGTTCTCTGTGGAAACAAAGTTGATGTCAAAAACAGGCAGGTCAAGGCAAAGCAAGTTACCTTCCACAGGAAGAAAAATTTGCAATACTATGAGATCTCGGCAAAGAGTAACTACAACTTTGAGAAGCCATTTTTGTACCTTGCTAGAAAGCTTGCAGGGTAATTAATGTTCATAAATATAAATCTATTTCATGTCTGCTCTAGTAGTCATTATTTACTGCTGATGTATAACATTATTTCTTGTTCTACTTGTAGGGATGGTAATCTTCACTTTGTGGAATCACCCGCACTTGCTCCCCCAGAAGTACAAATTGACTTAGCTGCACAGGCATTGTAAGATATCTGTTTACTTTTGGTGCTTCATTATTTTTTCTTCTACTGATATCTAAGTTTTACATGTGTATTCGATAGAGGTCTGTGAAAATATCAGATATTCACCACATTTTATACGTTATATCAAATTTAGCTGATGCTCATTGCATCTTAATATGTATTCGATATGATCATAAGCAACAACCCTTTTATCTTAAGAACACAAATAAGTATTAGGTTTATATCTGAGTTAGAACTGACGATATGATCATAAGCAACAACCCTTTTATCTTAAGAACACAAATAAGTATTAGGTTTATATCTGAGTTAGAACTGACGATATGATCATAAGCAACAACCCTTTTATCTTAAGAACACAAATAAGTATTAGGTTTAGATCATGCAAGTCGACCCTGTTGCTTGCTTGGTTCTGTGATGTGCTAGGTTCCATGTGCTTAACATTTTTTTTTCTCTCGGTGGTACAATTTTTAATTTTAACCACACTGTTTATTCAGGCATGAACAGGAGCTTCAAGCAGCCCTTAATCAGCCACTTCCTGATGACGATGATGAAGCATTTGAATAGATGGCAGAGATTAGTTTCACTGTTGCACCTTTCCATATTTCTAGTCCTTAAATTTTCTCCATTTGGACTTCTGTATTTGTTTGAGGATTTATTTGCTGCTTCCTTGTATTATTGATTGGTTATTAGATATGTTTGTCTGGGGCCAATGAGGCTGTGTTTTGTTAGGTTAGATATTCTGATCTTGATGTAAGTGTTGAGGCTCTGTTTTGAGCTTGTTATAATATTACTTACTTGGTGGCATATTCGGCAATTATTTCTCTGAAGATATTTAGATGTTAACTGTTGGTGAATAGTGATGGTAACTAGTTTGTGAGGCTTCATCTGTTTAAGGGTAGAAGCTCATTCAAGAAAGTCTTTACTTTGGATACATAGGCATTGTGGTTCGGTGTAACCTAGCTTCATTGTTTCGTTAATCTCTTAGAAATGAAATATTCTTAAAACTTTTCGTTGGTAGCACAGATGGTATTTTGTCATATAATGGAGGGAGGCTGGAGCAATGCTTTATTTGATTCATTATTTGAACTTCGGAAAATGGTCAAAATTGCTCCCGAACTTTGTGAAATAGATTACTCATATCCTTCATTAAATTTTGGATATCCCACTGTTATTCTAAGAGATCACAAATATCTTTCAAAGCTAACATCCCATTTTTTTAGTGACGTGGCATGCCACATAGGACTAGTCCCTCCACTTAAGCGTTGTCAGCTAGGATTCATTACAAAAAAACTAGACCTTTCAAAAGCCCAAAAAATCGTCACTAAAAGTTTTTACTAACATTAAATTATAATTTTGTGTTTTTTTTCTTCATTACTTTTTAAAAACGAAAATGATATCGATTAAGTAGGAGTTTGAAGACATTGTTTTATTTTTATGTTATATGAAAATATATAAAATTTACAATGATGCATTATATATTAGGAGATGTGAATCGAGAAGTAATTTTTATGATTTTTCATAATAATATTGAGTGTTTTTAATATTAATATTGCAAGTTATTTATTTTAGAAAATTAAGTTGCAATCGAAAATTTATTATCATGTTTTTTTTGTTGAAAAAATAGGTTTTACTATTAGTCGTCACTAAAAATCACTCATAATCTTTAGTAACAATATTTTGAGATTTTAGATCAAGTTCTTTTATTTGGCAATTTTTTGAGATTTTGTGGCTACTTTGTCGCCATTAAATATCAAGTTCTTTTATAGTAATTTTAGTGGGCAACGCTTAGGTGGAGGAATTAGTACTATGTGGCATGCCACGTCACTAAAAAATTGAGGTGTTAACTCTTGAGGATATTTCTGGTCTCTTAGGATAACAGCAGAGATATTTTTTATCCCAAAATATAATAGAGGGTATAAATGATTTATTTCGCATAGTTCAGAAATAATTTTAACCCTTTTCCGTTTGAATTTTTATTTTATTGATAAGATTTTGATTTACATCTTGTAATCTCTTTCGCCAAACTCCGATTATGTAAAGTCATAATAATATTTTTTTTTTAAAATAATAATAAAGGTCAAATTACAACTTACGGAGTTTGACTATGGAATAAAATAAGATATTCAGTGATATGGGAGTCATACAAGAGCTTAATTTTTATTATTTCTTTTTGCATCATCTAATTTTAGTTCTTGCTTCGCAGCTAATTGTAATTTATTTAATTTAAACCCTTTCAAAAGACCCCAAAGATAATTAGTTTTCTGTTTTCTCCCCTTACAGTATCAAGCACTTTAGACTAGTTCTCTAATTTTATAAAAGTTAGACTAGAAAGAATATCCGATCTTATAGATACAAAAGGCTTAGTGCATATAAAATTGTTGGAATACTTTATTATATACTTTAATTAAATCATATTTCGATTAACATCTTTAACGGTTATTGTTCTTATTTGACATTTGAATTCAAATTCGGAAGAAAAAAATTGCATATTATTTCATTTGTATATTAGATAGTTAAGTTAACTAAATAAAATATGATACTATCTTAGTTTCAAAAAGAGTGACCTAGTTTGATTTGATATGAAATTTAAGAAATTAAGAAAAAAAATTAAATCTTATAATTTTAAATTAAAATTATATCAAATATATAAAATTATCTTTTATTCATGTATCTTTTATTATACACATTCATCTTAATCACAACTTTTAAGTGCATAAATAGAACATCCCTTAATTGATCACGTATTATTATTAGGTCAAAATAAAATAAAGTTTGTTATATATCTCAGTCAAAGTTTACTTAAATGGTCAAAATTGGTGGAATGAAAAAATAATAATATCCTGTATCCCACTTGTCCACTACAGCCACTAATAAAAGTGACTATATATAAATGAGCTTTTCATATATCTTCATACTAAAAAGCAAAGAGAAATTTAATAAGAAAACAATGGAAAACAAGAAAATGAATTCAGTGGCAGCTATGGCTATGGTGTTTTTGATCCTTTTATCGGCCAACACCGACATCGTCGGCGTCGCAGCTCAGGGTGTCAATTGCTGGGACAGTTGCAATACTGCTTGCGTTGGTCTCCCACGTATGTCATCCTTTTCGATTTCCCCTTTTCTATTTTTATTTTAATCGTAACGTTCAATTCAGCTTTATATGTAATAAGTATAAGTCTATTTTTAACCGTAATAATTTGTTAATTTTTCAGCGAGAGAATACGCTCGTTGTGATGGGAAGTGCAACATTAGGTGCGGACCAGGTAATTAACTTCCCTTTTTCAATATCTTAGTTTTTTAGTTTTTTTTTTTTAATCTTTCTGTGATTAAATTCCCTTTGGATAACTTTGTTTCAATAAAAATAGGTTGCGCGATCGATTCGATTTTAATCAGATCTTTAATGTGAACTCCACAGTGATAGTTTGATTTTCATGATCAAATTGTATTTAATCTTTTGATCTGATCGTTATAAGTTAGTCACGCATATTATATTGAACAAAGAAAAATAATTGGAACTAATAAAAATCACAAATCTAAGGGAGAGAAATGGGCAGATTGGATGGACTAAATCAACAAATGAGTTCTTATTTGATTATATTCAAAGTTTACACAGCAGAGTCAAAACACTTTAAACAATAGACCATATTTCAATTCAGTATTTCTTCTATTCTTAATTTTACACTTGATTGACTCTATAAATATGAGAGGAAGTGCAACACAAGCAAACAATAACAACGATATTTTCTAAAATTTTCTACTATTTGAAAAAATTATAATTTTTTTTTGTTTTTTCTCACTCTTTCTTCTATTTTCAAATATAACACTATTGATATATCGGGATCGGTGTGTGTATAAAAAAAATAATATATCAAAATGCCATATATCGAGACGTTAAGTGATTCATTCAAAATCCAACTTTTATAATCTAAACCTGATAATCTAGACCTGATGTATTATCTTTTGAGGAATTGTCAGTATTTTATCCATATTATATTCATTTATTATTTGACCTGAATTACAATGTCTCCACATAATTATTTTCGATGCAACTTAAATTGAAAATTTAACTTTAAACTTGTTTTGTGGTATTGTTACGCAGATAGCAAAATTGATGGAAATGAGGGTTGAAAAATGCTAAAAGTGTATTAGCACCATGGGCTATTATTGTCTATTTTGATAATAAATCTTCATGCTTTGGGAAATAAACTTTTTAGTTACGTGTATTGTGTAATGTATCTCATTAATTATCATGACTAATAGATGCACTGTACTGAAATAAATTAGTAGCCAATTGAATTTATTATATTTGTCATCTCTATATAAACTCAAATCATTCTTTGTCTTGTTTAATTCACTGTTAGATAAAATAACAATAAGTAAGTTCATATATGGAATTTAGAGAAATTCAATAATGATACAAAAAGGAAGAACAATCTAGTTCTATACTCCCTTCTTTCGGTATTGTTTGTCATGATTTCTATTTTTAGAGTTAAATTATAAAAAATTTGACTAACATTTTAAGAATGCATTTTTTTATTATATTAATATGCAAAAAATTGTAATTTATAATACTTTTCATATAGTTTTAGAATATCTAATTTATTTGTTTAAAATATCAAATTAATGTGATCTAATGAACAAATATGAACAGAGTAGAAGAGAGAAAATCAGTTTGGGAATTTTCTGATTTGTATATATGAAAAACTGACTTACAAAGATGAAGTATGGTACTATATATACATGTGGAATGTATTGATAACTTTCTAACTAACCCAACTAACTCATTAACAAATTAACTAACTCCTAATTAACTAACTAATCAACAGATTAATTATTCCTTTAACTAACTTTATTATCTCCAATACCCTCCCTCAAGCTGGATGTACTGAAAATATTCAGAACACCAAGCTTGGATAACAGAGAAACATGTTGTGAACGACCAAGTGCTTTTGTTAGTAAATCTGCCTGCTGGTCCTTAGTGTTGATGTAGATGGTCTGAATGAGTCCTTGTTGAATTCTTTCACGTATAAAGTGACAATCGATTTCAATATGTTTGGTCCTTTCATGGAAAACGGGATTTGCAGCAATTTGTATTGCAGCCTTGCTGTCACAATATATTGATGAAGGAGTGTGCAGTGGTACTTGAAGTTCTTTAAACAAATTTGCCACCCATACAACCTCTGCTGTGAGTGTAGCCAAACTCCTATACTCTGCCTCTGCAGAACTCCTGGATACAGTATTCTGTTTCTTGGATTTCCAAGAGATCAATGAATCACCAAATTTGAGCAAATATCCACTAACTGACTTCCTGGTACTGAGACAAGCAGCCCAGTCGGCATCACAAAATCCAGTCAACTTAAATTCTCTATGAGAACTCATAAATAAACCCAACCCTGGATTACCTTTAATGTATCTGATCACTCTCATAGCTGCATTCCAATGTGAGATTTTAGGTTGTTGCATATATTGACTTAAAGTCTGAACAGTGAATGCAATGTCAGGTCTTGTGTTGGTCAAGTAGAGTAATTTTCCAACTAATCTTTGATAACTACTAACGTCATGCAATAATTGATCATCACTGCTGCCACCATAGTCAGCTGGAGTTAACTTTAGATTGCATTCTAATGGTGTTGATACTGGTTGTGCACCTGCTAGCCCAGCCTCCGAAATCAACTCTAATGCATATTTTCGTTGGCTCATGACAATACCAGATGCTGACCTACAAAACTCTATGCCCAGAAAATATCTCAATTCACCCAAATCTTTTATTTTAAAGTGATTGTGTAGTACCTGCTTAGTGTCCTGAATCAGTAAAGGATCACTTCCTGTGATTAACAAATCATCGACATAAACTAAAACAATAACCTGTCCAACAGTGCTCTTCTTGGTGAACAATGAGTAATCTAAATGACTTTGAGTGTATCCTGATTTGCAAAGGGCTTCAGTAAGCTTAGCATTCCATTGCCTCGATGCTTGTTTAAGTCCATACAATGACTTTACAAGCTTACATACAAGATGTTTATCTGTACTGACAAACCCCTTAGGTAGTTCCATGTATACTTCTTCAAATAGATCACCTTGTAAGAAGGCATTGAATACATCCATTTGGAATATCTTCCAGTTTTCAACTGCAGCTAAAGCAATAATTGATCTCACAGTGACCATTTTAACTACCGGAGCAAAAGTTTCTTGATAATCAATACCTTCAGTCTGACTATATCCCTTAGCCACAAGTCTTGCTTTAAACCTATCAATAGTACCATCTTCCTTGTATTTAACTTTGAACACCCATTTACAACCTATTGCTGACTTCATTGCTGGCAACTTTACTATCTCCCAAGTGCCATTTTCTTCCAATGCTTTTATCTCTTGTTGCATTGCCAGTACCCATCTAGGATCTTTAACAGCTTCTTCATAACATCTAGGTTCCACTTCTGCTGAAAACTTACCAAGGAATGCTTGATATTTTGAAGATAAATGCTGGTAAGATATGTAATTGGCTATGGAATAAGGATGATCAGAATCAATAGCATTAGTCACAAAGTCCTTTAGCCAAACAGGAGGCTTTGAGGATCTAGTATAATGTCTTGACCTTTGTTCAACTGCCAATTCACTAGGAATTATATCAACAACATCATCACTTATATTCTGTGCATCAGCATCACCTTGTGCCTCATTATCATCATGTGCATTATCATCTATCTCCAATTCAACTCTGTCTTCATCAAGAATCAGATCATTTGCAGGGAATATAGGTCGATGAAATTTCTCCTTCTGTGCAGCAAAAGGAAATATACCTTCTTTGAAAATAACATCTCTACTGACTAATAATCTTTTTGCATTCAAACTGTAAACAATGTAGCCTTTTTTAGTTGCTGAATATCCCAACAACACACATGCCTCAGCTCTAGGTGAGAATTTATCAGCTCTAAGTACCTTGGTGACATAACATAAACAACCAATGGTTCGTATATGAGTAAAACTAGGTTGATGACCATGAAAAATACCATATGGTGACTGACCCTTCAATGTTGTTGTTGGCATTCTATTTATCAAATAGACAGCAGATAACACACATTCTCCCCAGAATATGATTGGTATAGATCCTGTAAATCTAATGGCCCTTGCCACCTCTAGGATGTGTCTATGTTTCCTCTCAACTACCCCATTCTGTTGAGGAGTATGTGGACAGCTGCTCTCATGAATTATCCCCATTGATTCAAACAAAATTCTACAATCTTTGTTGAAGAATTCAGTCCCATTGTCTGATCTAATCTTCTTGACAGACTTATTAAATTGATTATGAACCAAAGTAAGAAAACATTTAAGTGTAACAAAAACATCACTCTTCAATTTCATCAAAAATACCCAAGTCATTCTTGAATGGTCATCAACAATAGTCAGAAAGAACCTAAAACCAGCATGTGTAGGAGTTCTATATGGCCCCCAAACATCTACATGAAGTAAATCAAAAACAGCATATGATCTTGACAAACTTGTAGGAAATGGCAATCTAGTTTGTCTAGCTAATGGACATACTGGACAATTATTACATGCTTCTTCATCAGTAAACTTGGGAAAAAAGGAAAATTGCTTCAATATTCTCATTGGAGGATGGCCAAGTCTATTGTGCCATATAATACCTTCTGATTTCTCTGTTTGTTCCTTTAAACCTTGCTCTCCATGTCTGACATGGGCTGAAAAATGACTTGAAAAGTAATAAAGGCCTTCCCTCTCTTCACCAGTCCCCTTCACCTTCCCATCGAAGAGGTCCTGAAACACACAGTGCTTAGGAAAAAAGGTTACAGAATAATTTAGTTGCCTGGTCAATTGAGATACCGAAAGTAGATCAAACTTAAATTCAGGTACAACCAACACATTTTTTAAAACATCACCAGTTGATAATCTGCAACTACCAGTATTCGCAACTAAGGTAGATTGACCATTTGGAAGATGCACTTTCTTATTTGTACATGCACTAGATTGTGATAGTTCTGTTAAACTTTTAACACTGTGAGTCATATGGCAAGTCGCACCAGAATCCACTATCCATTCTACATTAGCAATTGGCAAGTTACTACTATTTGTTGTTGGAAAAACATCAGTGGAAATACCTGCCATATGAGCACTAGCAGTATTGGCCATAGGAGATTTTGCTACATGCTGCTCCTCCTTATCAATATGATCATTATTTCCTCCAGAAGTACTGGTTGATGGTGGTTTGTTAACTGAACCTTGGCATGGATACGTTGAACTATGATCCATAAATCCAAATGCATCTCTAGGATTGTCAACATAAGCATGATTAACAATGTCTCTCCCATTATTTCCTGCACCTGTTGATCCTCCTGATCCAAGTTTTTTCTTGAACTTCCAATCAGCTGGATATCCAATGAGCTTAAAACATATATCCTTAGTGTGTCCATGTAACTTGCAATAATCACAAAAGAGATGCCAATTTTTTTTCTGCCTGGGATATCCACCATTATTTCCACTATTACTTCCAGATCCATTACTTCCAGATCCATAATATCCACCATTACTTCCAGATCCATTATTTGTGTATCCACCTTTCCCAGTGTACATAGCCATTGGATCATTCGAAAACTGATTATTTCGTCTATCATTATACAATGATTCATTCAGATTATGAGTTCCTCGTCCTCTGTTAGCATACAAAGCCATTGATTCATTTAGATCACCACCAATTCTAGATCCTGCTGTTACTCGTTGGCTTTCATCAGCTACTATCATGGCATAAGCTCTACTTACACTAGGCATGGGATTCATCATTAAAATTTGACTACGAGCATGACTGTATACCTCACTTAATCCTATCAAAAACGCAAACAATCGTAAGAACTGTAAGTGATCAACATACGTCCTAGATTTATCACAGTTACAAGTAGGTGGAGGAACCAACGCATCAAATTCATCCCATAAGAGACGTAATTTTGTGAAATACCCTGAAACTGTCATATTACCTTGATTAAGTGTGCAGATTTCGCGATGGAGTTGATAGCTTCTAGATCCATCAACTTTGTTGAATCTTTCATTCAGATCTGCCCAGACCATAGCTGCGTCTGATGCATATACAATTCCACTCAATAGCTCCTTGGATACTGTGTTCATGATCCATGCTAACACAAATGCATTACACTTCTCCCACTGCTCCTCTAGTGCTGAATTATAATCTGTTTTTCGACATGTTCCTAGAACAAAGCCGAGCTTACTTTTTGCCCTAAGATTAATCATCAAAGATCTGCTCCATAGTGAGTAGTTCTCAGTTCCTGTGAGTTGAACAGAAGTCAATACACTACCTGGAGTATCAGATGGATGAAGATACAGGGGGTGATTTCGATTTTTTTCAATTCCATCAATAGTATCAGCTGAAACCCCAGCTACACTTCCTTCTGATGTTGTTTCCACCATCTTCTTCAACCTGTGATGATGGCCTAAACTCTGAAAATAAGACTCAAGATCGAATAATTGTGAATCTGAATCTCAGATTTAAAAGCTCTGATACCATGAACAAATATGAACAGAGTAGAAGAGAGAAAATCAGTTTGGGAATTTTCTGATTTGTATATATGAAAAACTGACTTACAAAGATGAAGTATGGTACTATATATACATGTGGAATGTATTGATAACTTTCTAACTAACCCAACTAACTCATTAACAAATTAACTAACTCCTAATTAACTAACTAATCAACAGATTAATTATTCCTTTAACTAACTTTATTATCTCCAATATCTAATTCACCTTTGACAATTAGTTAATTAATTTTTTATAAACATAATATGACAAATATTTTCGAACAGAGAGAGTATTTTATTTCGATCCTCATAACTAAAAAAAATGATTAGTTAGTCAGAGGTGTGTCTCAAAATGCTGAAACGTCTCTAAATATTTGATTTTTCAGCCAATTTAATACTAATAAGTATTTTGTTTGGAATAGTAATATAATTATCTTTGTCTACGTTACATTATGATTGAATCATTGTTATCTATTGTATTTGTTATTTATTATATTGTTATTATACATACAATGTTTATTTTGATCGTTACTTAAAATATATTGTATTATTATATTTTGTTGTTACGTATGAATGAAAAACTCTATTTTATAAACAACCAATTTGGTGTGTTCTCGTTGTTACTTATTTTCTTTTTTCAATTATATATTTACATAATATTTCAAAATACTATTTTACCCTTTAGCTTAATTATTTGAATCTAATCAAGTCTCCTACCCTAGAATAATTAGGATATTTTAGTAAATTTATAAATTACAATACAGTACGATATGATCAAACCAAACAATTAAAATGATATTGAGCAACAACAAACAATAAAGTCTAGCCAAACATTATATCAACCATACAATAGAGTACAATAAAGTATAATACAATACAATATATTATGAAACAATGGATAATAGTGATCCAAACAAAGTGTTAGTTTACTGTAGTTGGTTAGTTGCATGCGTAATAAAATATTAATTATAAGAGATTAACTGCTATCAACTAATAGTGGTATGTGGACATGAAAATCATCCTAAATTACTTATGAAAATATTTATTTCTCTTATATTTTCACGTTTAATGATTTTCATATTTTTTTATTTTTATTTATTAAAACACGTTTTGCGAATTTAAGACATTATTTCAAATATTGTGATACTATAGATTTTGAGTACTATTTAAATTGAAGTACATATTGGTATTGGATCAAATTTTGTTTTCAATTAATTTATGTTGTTGCTTGAATTTTCTAAAAAGATAAAATATAGTCTGAATCAAGGAAGATTTATCCAAATACTTTTTTATATTGCTAAGAATACTAAATAAGTTACGAATAATTTCTTTATGAAACCAATTAGTTTAGATTATTTTTTTAGAAAAAGAAAAAAAGTAAAGAGTTACAATTAATAATTGTCTCAAATTACTTCAATAATATTGACAGAAAACAATGTGAAAATAATATAATAATGTTGATCGAGAACGATGTGAAAATAATAAGAACCAAGAAAGTAGTAAAATAAATTTTTCTTATTATTGGTAAGTAAAATACCTAAATAAACTCGTATATTTAATGTAGATTCTAAACTACCGTATAATGTTTTTTTTTTTATTTAAATATTAATATCATGTGAATTGTTTTTTTTTTTTTAAAGAATGAATACTTCTAAAAAAGAGTCAAGGGTGTAATTTCCCTGACAATTATGGGCCTTTTAAGTTCTAAACTAGTTATGGACCCATAACTGTCCACAGCAGGCTTAGCTTCTTAAACTGGAATACGGGAGGGGTCTAGATCAAGCTAAAGGTGTCAGAGCAGCGTTTTAAAAGACGGAGGCGTGAAAAAAAGACATGTCATACAGCATGGGTGAGATGTAAGCTCGAAATATAGAGCTAGAGACGGATCCACACTATACGGTCGGTGGAGGTGTACATGTACCTGATAATTTCCGAAAAAATTATATACATATATGTATATCTATTTTGAAAAACTGATATAAATTAAAATATAGTTAACAGTGCACTTATAAAAACCATAAAAGTGAACTTGTGCAATAGCTAGAAGCTAGAGATACCACCCTCTAGATCAGAGCTCAAATCTCACTTAAGCCTATTTTTATTTTATTTGAGCTATGTTTATATTGGTGAATTTATCCAAAATTTTCAAATCTTAAATTTTTATTTGAGCTATGTTTATATTGGTGCACTCAAAATTTTCAAATCCTGAGTTCGTCTCTATATAGAGCATGAGTCTTATGAACTTACGAGTATAGTCTCATGCATATTTATAATTTTATTACGAAGAAATATACAAAAGCAACTTTCAATTATCTAACCGATAAATTTTAATAAATAATCTATAGTATATAAGAAAAATGTTATTTTTATTTGAGAAAGCTATTGATAATCAACAATGAAGAAAAAAAAGTACTATCACAATTACTATTTGAGAAATATTATTACACCAATATTAGAAAAATATGATTTTAATTTTTTTCAAAAAGCTTCAAAAAAAAATAATTATTAAGAAAAGGTCTAGGGCATTAAAGATTTTGAATTTTTTTTAGTTGTTTATGTTCTTTATGTATTCTTGGTGTTCTTAAGGAAGAAGAAGCAAAAGAGTATTTAATTCAAAAAAATCAATTGAAAAGTGTTAAATTTGTGTTGGGCCGTAAAAAATGATTTTATGAATCAGAGTTAAAAAATGGCACAGATGAGTCTTTTCTTAAATAACAATGATATAGATGAACAAATTTTTAACGAATGACACAAATAAATCTTTTTTAAATATTTGATAACATATTTGAGTATTTTTTCATGATTACATATATGAAAAAAAAAATTAACGCCCTCCGCACAACTGAGAAGCTTAGCTTAGTGGTTAGGGGTTCAAAGTTATGTCCTTTGTTCTCCCTATTCCATAACATAATTATGTTTAAAAGCTAAAATGACAAAATTAATAGTGTGATTGACTAAATTTGTTATTATAAAATTATTTTTTATTAAAGTATTTTGTTTATTAATAATTTATATTTGATTAATTAATTTATTTCTGTTTCTTTTTTTGCTAATATTTGAGTTTTGTTGGCATTTGACTAAGACTCCAAAGTTATTTTTGAAGAAAAATATTGTTTCAAATATAACATAAGGATTGAAAGGACATTAATTATGAAAACAAATTAAACACCGCAAATAGGAAGGGGAAGGCAAAAAAAGCACAATAAATTTTAGAAAGGACTCGAAATTAATAATAAATATTAAACGGGTCATACAATAAAGTGTCACCGCCTCACATTTTTTAGTTATCTCATAATTTTCACACTTTTACTTTATATATATTTTAAGTTTAATAAAAATTCTAAAATGTTACTTGTAATACAATAAGGGGCATTAAACACAATAATACATTCCTAGTGGACCCAATTACAAAATATATTAGCTTAAAACTTACAAAAGTTATAAAAACAAACATAAATAACTTCTTTATTTTTTTTTTTTTTAAAAAAAACATTACTTTATTTAGTTTCCAACACACACACACACAATTTTGAAATTCAAAAATAGAATATAAAAAAAAAGATTGGCGTTAAGTTTAAGCAAATTCCCCCATTTATAAACCCTACTTCCGTTTCTCTTCTCATTCCTCACACACAAAAAAAAGCTCTGCCGCTCTCTTGAAGGATTCTTCTTCTCAAACTTTCGACAATGGTGAGTAAATCTCGTTCCATTTTCATATAATTAGTTGATTTTCTTTTCGAGAAATGGAATGATAATTGGATGATTATTGAGATGTTTATACGATTCGCTGTTTTTTCTTTGTATCACCTTTGATTTGGATGAGTATTGGAGGATGTAGATGAGTTTATATCTCGGCTGGTAGATTATCGTAATTGGAACTGGGAAAACTTTTATAGCTGCAAATTGTGTATCAGGATGATGAGATTGGTGTTTATAGGCTTTGTTTGGTCTAGTGGTTCCTTTTCTTTGTTTTAGAAGTTTGTTTTAGCTTTGTGGGATGAGTTTTTTTCTTGTTGTATTTGGAATGATAACTGATCTTATTATACATAGGCTAAATAGGGTGTCTAACGGACCCTGAATAGTTTGAGATGGAGATGTGTATAGGCTATGGAGCCTATTTGAGTGTTGGATTTGTATCCATATGTATACGTGTGCTGGAATTTGGTTAAAACGTTTCAGATTATAAAATAGGGCTGTTAAAATATTCTTTCTTTTGAGAGAGATTTTGAGAGAGATAGCCTGTGGAGAACTTAGATGGTATATGCTAGAGTTAAATTATTCATTCTCTGAGATGGAGTTAACAAACATAGACTAATGGTTGAGAATCAACATAATAATAATTAATTTAGAAATTATTCTTTGTTTCCATTAGAAAGAAAAAAATTGTAACTAGCAAATATTGACCTAGACGAAAAGCTTTAAAGATGTTTGTTGGCCATCTTGAATCTGTCTTATCTTCTTTTTTTGAGGAATCAAAATCCCCCATAGGTTTCAAATTGAGGTGCATATTCGCCTTGTTGATTTCTTGTTGTCCAATTGCTCATTGGAAGTTGGTTTTTAACTTTGATTGTGATGTGCTCTTTGAAGATGTAGATGAATTGTATTTGATATGTGATCAGTGTTGAATTTTAACTGTTTTGGCTGATTTCTTGTGTTGATGTTTGTGAATTTATTATCACAGGCTTTACCAAACCAACAAACTGTAGATTATCCAAGCTTCAAGCTTGTTATTGTGGGGGATGGAGGAACTGGTATGTTTCTATGTTTGCCATAGAATTGTTTGTAGTATCGTTTGTTTCGAAGAGGATATCAGTAACAATACTTTGATGTCTAACAGATATTTTGTTTTGATTTCTTCAAACATTTGATAAACATACTGGCTAGTGCGAAATTTTGATTCGGAATAGCTTTTAGATATGGAAGTTATTTCAATTTAGTTAAGTGACAATGCATGAGTATACACTGAATTTATGGAATAAATATTATTTATCGTAGATAATCAGATCTATGTAAATCGAAGAGAATGTTTCATTGAGATTAGTGGCTTGTTTCCTTTTGTTAGAGTACCCTAATGGTTCCTGTTGTAATTGGATTTCCAGGAAAGACAACTTTTGTCAAAAGGCATCTCACTGGTGAATTCGAGAAAAAATATGAACGTAAGTATTTTATTTCTTGTACTGACAGATAGTCTTCTGATAATCTGGGTCGGATCACTCTGTTTCTAATTTTGTTGTTTTCTCGTGAGTGAATTATTTATTAAGTTTTGTTTTGCATACAGCCACTATTGGTGTGGAGGTTCATCCACTAGACTTCTTCACAAATTGTGGGAAAATTCGCTTTTATTGCTGGGATACAGCCGGACAAGAGAAGTTTGGAGGTCTCAGAGATGGTTACTAGTAAGTGGTTCTCGGCAGTTAAAACCTTTAGTTTATGCAAGGCTCTGCTGCTAGATGGATGTTATTTCTGATTAAAACTTTTACTGTCAAATCCTTGAGTTAAATGGGTAAAGTTTCATGTTTCCTAAAAGTTGAAATATTGGAATTAAGGAATACTGGCTTGTTTGTTAAGAATAATTGATAACGTGTGGTGTTCTATATCAAATGCCGCTACTATAGGTATTTCTACAATGTGGTTATCATATCTGAGGTGACAGTAATTGTGATCACACTGGCTGTCTTTTTCAAAT
Organism: Solanum chilense; assembly: GCA_032847665.1. Classification (NCBI taxonomy): domain Eukaryota; kingdom Viridiplantae; phylum Streptophyta; class Magnoliopsida; order Solanales; family Solanaceae; genus Solanum; species Solanum chilense. The sequence continues at coordinate 105,553,817 of CM064963.1, read as the reverse complement.
ACAGAATACCATATTTACCATGCTATTCCATTTTTTTACATCAAACACATGAATGGCTGTCTTGACATTAACTGTCTTGCATGAAGCTTTTGGTGATTGCATTTCTGATTCTCATATTTCTATGTCAATTGTGCAGCATTCATGGGCAATGTGCAATTATCATGTTTGATGTTACAGCCCGTCTGACCTACAAGAATGTTCCTACTTGGCATAGAGATCTTTGCAGGTGAGGAACTTTTCATAGGCTGCCTGCATAATACTCTACTTATAATTGATGATATTCAATTGAAATCTGAAATGCTATTCAATTGCTTCTTTCAGGGTTTGTGAAAACATCCCCATTGTTCTCTGTGGAAACAAAGTTGATGTCAAGAACAGGCAGGTTAAGGCAAAGCAAGTTACCTTCCACAGGAAGAAAAATTTGCAGTACTATGAGATCTCGGCAAAGAGTAACTACAACTTTGAGAAGCCTTTTCTGTACCTTGCTAGAAAGCTTGCTGGGTAATGTTCATAAATATAAATTATTTCATGTCTGTTCTTGTCATATATACTTTTGATGTATTGAACCTCATTTCTTGTTCTACTTGTAGGGATGGTAATCTTCACTTTGTGGAATCACCTGCACTTGCTCCCCCAGAAGTACAAATTGACTTAGCTGCACAGGCCCTGTAAGATATCTGTTTACTTTTGTTGCTTCATTATTTTTTACTTCTGATAATATCTAAGTTTTTATATGTTTATTCCATAGAATTGAGAACTGTTAGCAACTCTGTGAAAATATCAGATATTCACTGTTTTATATGTATAACAAAGTTAGACAATGCTCATTGCATCTTAATATGTATATCAGAGTTAGAACCGACGATTTTGATCATGAGCACACTGCACACCCTCGTATTTTAAAGAATACCAACAAGCATTAGGTTCCTGTTAGGTTTAAGATCATACAAGTCAACCTTGTTGCTTGCTTGGCTCTGTGGTGTGCTAGATTCCTTGTGCTTAACATTTTGTTTTCTCATTGTACGGTTTTTAATTTTAACCACTGTTTATTCAGGCACGAACAGGAGCTTCAAGCAGCCCTTAATCAGCCACTTCCAGATGACGATGATGAAGCATTTGAATAGATGGCATAGCTCAGAGCAGATCAGTTTCAGTGTTGCACCTTTCCATATTCCTAGTCCTTAAATTTTCTCTATTTGGGCTTTTGTCTTTGTTGTTTGAGGATGTATTTGCTGCTTCCTTGTATTATTGATTGGTTATTAGATGTATTCGTCTGGGGCCATGAGGTTTTGTTTTGTTAGAGTTAGATATTCCCATCCTGATGTATGGGCGCACATTGTCGAGGCTCTGTTTTGAGCTTGTTATAATATTACTTGGTCTCATATTCGACAGTATTTTTTCATGTTAGCACCTTCTGAAAGGAATGTGTGTACACAAGTATATACTCATTTTAAGCAGGTGAAATAGTGGCCACCGCAGTTTTAGCGTTATGTTCAGAAGAGTTATAAAATAACTAGTTGTAGTTTTATATTAATTGTATTCATTGGTTGTTGACCCAAAAATGTCTCCACTTAATTTTGGATATTTTAACTTTAGACTTGTTTCTGTTGTATTGTTGCGCAGATGACAAAAATGACAGAAACCTGGAAAGTGCTAAAAAAAAGTGCTAGCCAGCTACCAAGGACAACTATATCTATTTTCATAATTTGGTAAATAAACTTTATAGTTAAGTGTATGTCTAATTTATTTCGTTAATTGTCATATGTACCATACATCATGATGGTGAAAGAAACTATAGATTGAAATTATAATAGCAAGTAGAATTTATCATATTGATAGGAACTGTAATCATTCTCTGTCACAATTAATTTACCAACATATAAAATAACAACTGTACTCTATATTTTATTTTGATCTCTGTAACTAAAAATGATTAGGTTGGTCACGAGTTTGTCTCAAAATGCTGAAATGTCAGGTTTATCAGCCAATTTAATACTAATAATAGTACTTAGGTTGGAGTAATCATCTTTGTCTACTGTAAGAATATTGCAGGAGGCAAATTGCATGTGGTAAAACATGATTAATTATAAACAAGTACAATTACATATATCATCGATAGTTCAACACTTCAACTTAATCAAATTCACCATTACGATAAAAATTACAACTTACATTATCTTCTTACATTAAATTCTGATTCGCACCGCACCACAAACATTGGTATCCAACTTTGTGTATGGTATTTAAGAATAATCCACTTTGAATTATTCGCTTTTCTATGCTATAAAATAAAATATAGTTATCATTTTACTAAGGAATCATTAGTAATTTCCTTATGATGGCCAAATATGTATAGCATAGTTTCATCAAGGAAAAAACAAACCTATCCAAAATAAATTTTTAAAAAGACATTATTTTATTTATTTATTTATTTCCGGTTTTAAACATAGTTTCATGAATGATGATGAAAGGCAAAGCATGCCTCTTCTTTTAAGTTTAGATAAAAGGCATTTTTCTTGTTACCTCTTTTATTTTGTTCTCTTCTTTTCACTGTCACGCCCACCACCTTCTTACTATATTTTTCACCTTTTCTTTCTCCTCAATTATTGTTTGCAAAGTCAAAAGCCTAATGCAACCTTCAATTCACCTCTTTAACCACATTAGTGTCGATCGTAACAGAATCAGAATTTTTACTAAAAAAATTTAAAATTTAAATAAATAAATATATAAAATAATTTTAAAAAGCTCAACATCTTTTAGGTAGATTTGTCAATATATATTAGCAATTCACTATGTTTATACGTATGTATATGAAATACGGCGATAATAAGTTTTGTGTATATAAATAATTCACTGTGTATACACATGCATATGAAACATGACGAAATAAAAAATAATAATATAGTGTATAATTACATAATCGGTGCAGATGAATCAATGACTTTTCAATTCTACCCCTATATGTGTGAGTGATCTATAAATTACACTTGCACAAGGTAAAAATGATGTTTGAAAAGGTAGGTCGTAATATGATGCATTCTATGTAGCACAGGTGCGATATAAGTCTTTGAATTACGTTGCTTAAGTTTCATGAATCTGTCGAGTGACATTATATGTATATTCAATTTATAATTTTACTATTTAAAAAAATAGCTAAAAGTAAAATTTACATTTAAACAAAATATATAGAACAAAAAGAACTTAATATCTTTTTAATTTTCATAAATCGATTTCATAACTTTTCATCTCCTTTTTTATTTTTCCGATTTAAAAAATAATAATTAATTTATACCAAACATGAGTAGGCAATAGTTGATCAGTTTTAGGTGTCTATAGTTCCACGAAGTTTCTATAGATTGAAACATGACACTTATATTTCTTAAATTTTTCCTTGGATATTGTAAAAAAGTCAAATTGAATTATTTTATATATATAAATATATATATATATATATATTGTTATGTTAAATCTAAAGTGTATTCATTAAAAAATAGAAAAAAGAGCCTCCACCGTTTAATTTTGAATTTGAATATGCATGTCAAAAAGAATAATATAAATAAATAAAGTTAAATTCCAATTACAATCAAAATGTTTTGCTTCATAATAAATATTTACATTAAAATCAACTTGGTAAAAAGTGCTATTGCCATTGACTTTTGATTCTTCTTTTTTTTCTCTCTTTTTGCCTTTTTAGCTTTGTCTATTCATTGCTGAGTAAGACTTTTTAAAAGAGGTTACTTTTATTGATGAAGATTATATTGAAGAGCATTCAAATTTAGTTAACAGTAGACAGGTAAAAGTAAAAGAGAAAATGGCAAAAGTTAGTTAACACAATGAAAAAAAATATTACTCCATGGATTGTTTGATTTGAAGAATAGATATGAAATTAAGCATATTAAAATGGGAAATTTTTCAAAATGTCAACATTTTAGCATTTAAGAGGGCTCATTAGCAACACTTTCAATATTTAGTAAAAGTGTCAAATTTTAGTTTGTTATGTATCTTATTTATGTTTTTATTATTTGTTTTTATTTAAAGAGTATAATTATTTAATAACAAAAGGGAGAAAATCAAGGAAGAGAATATTTCAAAAAAAGGTAAGGATCCTTAATTTTCTAATCAGTTACATTTTCAAATAAAATTTAAATTTTATTCTTTTTTTTTCTCCAGAATTTTTACCTTTTTAAAATTATATTCATTCACAATATATTTTATTTATATTTATTATAGTTTTTTATTAGTTTGTATTCATTCCAATAGGTATGCCGAATTTATCTATATAGTCATTTAAGAAATATATTTGTATTTTCATATATTTGTTTTCCTATATAGTTAAAAAAAAATCAAAAATCTTGTATGTATTCATTTCAATATGTATTTTATTTGTATTTCTATTTATTCTAATTGTTATTTAGAATTTTGTATAATAATATATAAAATACAAAAAATTAGTATGATGAAAAAGTGAATGAAATATAAAATTGAAAAGAAATAATTGAATATTTGGTGTACTCATTCTTAAATAAAATACATAACTAGTATACCTTTAGAATAAATACAAATTAGATAAAAATGTCAAATTCAGAAACAATGCAATATAATTTTTGAATGAATACAACTATTAATTGTAAAAATACATACTGACTAAAACAGTATCAAAATTCAATATATACTTCCAAATTTATGAATACAAAAAATAATAAAACTATGAAATACAAAAATAAATACTAACTGTGGTACATTAACATAACTATCACAAAAAAAAAAATACAAAATGAATTAAATATATGAAATACGATTCCAAATCTATGGATACAAAATACAATAAAACAATGAAATACAAAAATACATACTGACTAAAACAACAACAAAATTCAACATACACTTCCAAATCTATGAATACAAAAACATTAAAACTATGAAATATACACAATCAAACTCATATAATGTGTTACATTGACATAACTAACACACATAAAAAAATAACAGAACACAAAATACAATAAATATATGAAATACAAAAATAAATACTAACTATAACATTATAAAAATTCCATATACACTTTCAAACGCATTGTAACATGATTTTTTTTTAATCTTAAAAATTACTAAACAAATTAAACTAAACATACAAGACATAGAACATGCAAAAAAAAACCTCTTCTCCAACAAATTGGTCTTCTTCAACTTCATGGTTATGAATTTATGTGGAATTTTGCACATCGACGGATTCAGGCATTTTTCCCCGTCGTATATACTCCTTAGATTTAGAAGCAGAACCTACATTGTTGTTTAATTCTTGAGTAAAAAAAATTAAATGATGAAAAATCGGAAGAACTTTGATTATTTTGTCCAATACCTCTAGTAACTCTCTTGAAAACGTCCATTGAAGAGAGAATTATGTAGTCTCAAACCCTAAAAAATGTTTTAAGAATAACAACAAAATATTTTTTTTAAAAAAAAAACACTAAAATCAGTAAGTAAATAAATAATGAATCTGAAAAACATAATACCCAAATCAATGTTAATCTTCAAATCAAATCTTGCAACGAAATTAAATGAGAATAATAGAAAATATTAATATATTGAATCGAAAATCTATGAAATTGATTTGGAAGAATGTTAGATAGAGAAATTGAAAGAAGAATAAGAAAAGAGAGAAAAATCTGGAATTGATTAGGAAGAAAGTAAGAAAGAGAAATTGATAAACTTAAGAAAAGAAAGAGAAAATTAAAATGACATTAATATATATCCAATCACATAAATATAGGAAAATGTGTAATGTATGAGAGAGAAAAAAAGGGTGTAAATAATGAGAGAGAAAATATTAATAATATCAGAATAATTATTTATTTTTAAAATAATGACATTTTTGACATGTTTACTAATATTATTAAAGTATGGATATTATCACTAAATAAGTTGATTTTTTTGACTAGTTAACTAAATTTTCCTATTAAAATTTGTTAGTATATCCTATTTAGTTACCACTTATTTCAATACGATTTTTTTATTAATTATTTGTTTTATTTATTAAAAAAATTAAAAATTACACAAATTTCATAATCTTAAAATGTAATAGTATCTTATTTCTATTCTTTATCAAATTATAATCCCTTGAAATTTTTGAATTTTAAATATATCACTGAATATCCTGATAGATCACGTCTCAATATATACCTTTGTTGATATAACATACAGTTGTTTTGATAAATATACTTGTTTTGATACATCGTGTAAGAGTAATATATGTGAAAATATGAGAGAGATATTTTAGAAAAAAGAAAGATTTTTACAATTTTTTTCAAATAATAGGAAAATTTAATGAATATGAGTGGCATACATTTCAAAAATAAACTATTTGTTTACGAAAAAAGTTTCCACTTTATATTTTGTAATGTTAATGTTGTATAAAAGGATTTTGAGGGGCGTATTTTTGTTATTTTATCTTTAGATTATTCTTCCACCCAAAGACATGAATAACTTATCACAATCTAATTATAAATTTTGTCAAAAGTTATTCTTTTAACTTATTAACAAATAAAAAAGATCAAAGGTATTAAAAATTTATTTTTCCTAGTCCTATATATTACAAAAGTATTTGGCCTACATTTTGATCTACTTAGACAAACATCACGTATTTTATTCTTAATATTCATGGAGCATGTATATTATATTTTTCATCCTTTTTATTTAGGGCAAATTGTATAAAATAGCAAACTAATAACCTAAATTAAATTGAATAGCTAGGGTTTGAATTAATTGTGCTCCATAGCAAACATTGGCAAAAATTTGCCAGGCGTCTCTCTCCCAGAAGTCTCGCTCGCCACTCTCCCATTCTCGCCTCTCTCGCTTTATACACAGAAGTGTATAATTTTTGTTTCTGTTTTGTATAAAGCGAGAGAAAATTGTATATACACATGCAAAAATGTATATCTTCGTGTTATACACTTAATTATATAATTTACAAACATTTTACTTCAAATATTGCAGAGAAAAAGGCCAAAGAATTATACAATTGTGAATTATACAATTGCAGTGAAATACAATTTTTTCTAGCTTTATACAACAGAAGTGTATATATTGTGTTTCTGTTTTTGTATAAAGCGAGAAAAACATATATCTTCTTGCTATACACTTATAATTATGCAATATACATACATTTTAATTCGATTCAACTGTATGCAAAGCTAATTATACAATTGTAGCGAAATAGGCCAGCGAATTATACAATTTAGGCCAGCGAATTATACAATTTAGGCCAGCGAATTATACACTTTTATATGTATAGCGAATTATACAGTTTTTATGTTTGCTATGGAGCGCAATTATGCAAAGTTTGTTATATTATACAAATATGATTTTTTTGTTTGCTATATGTGAAAGTTGCCCTTTTATTTATTGGAGTAGTTAAAATGAGTTTGGAGCCTAAAGGGTAAAAAATATTGATAAAATTTTTAAAACGGTATATGAAATTTTTAAAAATCAAAACGATGACGAAGTAGCAAAATCGCTCCTATCGCAGCGATTTATTAATTTTTTTTTTTTAAAAAAAAATTAAACAAAATCTCTTTTTAAAGGAGCGATTTTCAAAATAATTTTTTTAATATGTCGCTCCAGCAGCGACTTAAGTTTACTTTTTTTTTAAATTATTTTTTGCTTCTTTTTTTGAATTTTTTTAAATTAAATCGCTAAATCTTTTTTTGATTTATTTGATTTTTTATAAAAATGATTTTAAAAAATAAAATAAAAATTGATTTAAACCATTTTTTTTAAAAAAAGAGGCAAAAAATAATTTTAAAAAAAATTACTTTAAGTTGCTGAGGCAGCGACATATGAGAAGATTTATTAAAAAATATTTTTAATTTGATAAATCGCTCCTTTGGGAGCGATTTTATTATTATTTTTTTTTAAATCAAATATAATATAGCAGCAATTTTGCTTTTTTTGCTAACAAAATCGCTAATTCGTGAGCGATTTCGACGTTTTGGCTAAAAAGAAATTTTATATATCGTTTTAGAATTTTTGTTAACATTTTTCACCCTTTAAGCTCCGAACTCTAGTTAAAATGTTGAGTATCTTATTAAACCTTTTACTTTAACGAGCTATCTTTCTATTTTAAAATCTTTTTATTAAATCTGAGCAACGAGTAATTTGGTTATTTATTTAATGCTATATGCGTAACGTTTAGTATATGGCCAACACATTCAGTAAATTTAGCATGCTACTATAAATGTAAAGTATTAATTCCGTACATACTAATGCAATTTCTACAATAAGAGATTTCTTTTTTTTTTTGCATATAAGAAATTTCAAACGTAAAAATCGTTCCTTAGTAGTATTTTACTATAACAAAATTAAGTTCTGTTTAAAATTGATTTTTTTTGTGTTATATGACTTAGTTTTTATTTTTAAAATGACCCAATTTGACTTATCATCATTTAAAAAAGAATTTTTTTTCATTACGTGATTCAAAATTAAATTGATCTCAAATATATTAAAATATCTTTTAATGTTATGATCTTAGATATACAAAAGAAAAAAATCTAAAATCAAATTATTATCAAAAAGAAAATGAGTTTTTTAAAATAAATTTAAAATAGAAAATACTCATTCATTTTTTAAAAGAAAAAAACTAAATTTTTTAAAAATCAAATATAAAATAAAAACGTAGGAGTTTGAACACGAGTTTGTTGGAGCATAAAAGTGTAGTTTTTCTTTTTCCTTGTTAAAATAAGAGCAAAAGAATAAGTCAAAAACTCCATGTTCCCATGTCTCATATGTTGGTAGCTTCGTAGAGGCAGCCTCAGTTGGATACTGCTCACGTAGTGCCCAATTTACTATTTTTGTGTGTGTGAGAGAGACCACCATTAAACTATTTTTCTTAGTGCTAATAAAAGTATATGCAACACCCCCTTTTTCAATTTTGTTTATCCCCTTTTCTTCTCTTACCTCTTTCTTCTTCACCAGTTCTTTTTTTCTCTCTCTCTCTGGTTTGTTGAACTGCATTTAATGTTGGGGTTTGAGTCCGGATGAGAAAGATAGAGACTTGTAGTAAATACTGATTCATAAAGATGATGATATTTCTAAAAAAAAATGTTTCTTGACTCTGACCCACTTTACCTTTCTTGATCTACTTATCTATGAAATTCTTGGTTACTTGATGAGGCTGTTCTTGTTCTTGTTCTTGTTTTAAGGTACAGATCTCTGATCTTTGAGCTCTGTTTGTTTATCTTTAGATCTTATGTTGTTTGGTGTCTGTAGATTTGTTTCTTGGTTTTCTTTTTCCTTGTTAAATCATACTATGATGTTTACTGTTTTGAAAATATGGAGATATTCTTGGGTTATCTAGTTTTTGGCTTTTATTTATTTTCCCGTGTTTTCTGGTGTGAAGATAAGTTACCCCTTTTGGTAAAAATCTTATCTTTTAAGGTTGTCATGTTCAGATTGAAGTTTTTTACCTTGCTTTTTTTTCTTCTGTTGGGTGGAGAGGGGTGGTTTGTTTTTTGATTTTAAGTGAGACAAAGTTTGTCTTTTGGGAATTTGGAGCTTTAATTTTTGGTTTGCTGAGAATTTTATCTTGTTGTCTTGGGTTTTCAGGATTCTAAAAGAAGTTATGGAGCTTTGATTGTCCTAGAGCACTATGCAGGTTTGTTATCTTCTGGACTCTTCATCTCTACCTCAACATGTATGTATAGTTTAAGTTGTAGGTTTTCATGTGAAATGAAGAATCTATGTTGGTTTGTAATTAGAAAAAGTTACAGGAAAAACACCTTTTCTTATTGGTCATAAGTAGATAAAGGGCAAAAAAAAGAAGAGTAGATAATCGGCAGCCCGGTGCACTAAAGCTTCTGCAAGAATGAAATTGGTACTTGAAAGGCTATGAACATTTTATCATAGACTCTGGTTGTTTCCATAGCTGGTTATGGAATTCACATGATATGTTTAGTATAAAGCTTTGAGACAGAAATGAATTTGTAACTTCCTGACTTGAATCTAGTCATTGAGTTATAAACTAACAAAGAGTTGAATCTTCCTTTCTTGAACTGGAATCTGTTTTTTGAACTGCTTGAGTGCTTTGTATACCTGTTGGTGTCAATTTTGCGGCGTCAACTTTAACGAGTTTGCATCTTTTATGTGAGTAGCTTATTTCATTATTAATGATGTGATTTGACTGAAAGATTGATGAGATTGAAAGCAATTATATCTTTTATACTCATTTTCTTGCAACTAAGCTAGGACAACTGGCATGATGCAGCACCTTAAGAATCTAAAGAAGTTGCATATGTTAAAAGTCATGTGATTTACTTTATTTAGGTGCCCATGTGAAGATGTCTCTTTATACTCTTTTCTTTTCCCTTTCCCTCTTTTTTTTCTTTTAATGCCTTTCTTGCTTTTTCGTCTTCGTTTCTCTTCAGAAATCTATTCTTGTTACTGAAATACTGCTTGTTTTCTTGTTCTTTTGCAGCTGTAACTATTTGTCAAGCTTTCTTTAGGATACTGGGAGCTTGTATGATATGAAAGAGTAAATAGGCCAGTAACATTTAATAGTGGTGCTTGGCCTTTGACCTTTCAGTTTCAAGTTCAGATGTCGTTCCGCAGTATAGTTCGTGATGTAAGAGATAGTATTGGTAGCTTATCAAGGCGAAGCTTTGATTTAAGGCTGTCTGGTCATCCTAGGGACAAATCACATGGTTCATTTTATGACTTAAGTGACCAGCCTCCCGTTATCCAAGATAGTTGTTGGGCCAATCTTCCTCCAGAGCTACTTTTTGATGTAGTTAGAAGGTTAGAGGAGAGTGAGGGCACATGGCCCGGTCGTAAGCATGTCGTAGCATGTGCCGCAGTCTGTAGGTCTTGGAGGAGTATGTGCAAAGACATCGTTAGAAATCCGGAATTTTGTGGAAAGCTAACTTTTCCTGTTTCCCTAAAGCAGGTACTCACTTTAGCTTGAAGGAATATTCTTGTGCTAACTTCTTTAAATTTTGAAGTTCAGAAGTATGTGGTTGCTGTGTGGTCTGTGGAATCAACCCAAGTGGCAGTTCTCTTGACCGTTAGAGTTGGATAGTTGTAGTAGAAGTTACGTGCTACCGAAGTCTATTAACTAAACTTTTACATTCTCTTTACAGCCTGGGCCTCGTGATGGAACTATTCAGTGCTTCATCAAGCGGGATAAATCTAATTTGACTTACCATCTTTTCTTGTGTCTTAGTCCTGGTAAGCATTTCATTGTAGGCTGATACTGGCTTGATGCTTAAATAATTTACATATATTTTACTCATCCGTTCATTGAAAAAATTCATTGATACTATTCTTGCATCCGATGCGTATAGAAGGTACTTGCAATTTAGAACAGGATGCAAACATTATCTTTGCTGTCTTTCCAATCTCCTCAGATCAAAACCACTGATCTGTTCCTTCCCCGTCTCTTCCCACTCAAACCCAAATGCAAAAAGTGGAAACAAATCAAAATAATTTTGAAGTTTTCTCTAGTATGCAAATTGAGTTTATGATATCATAGAGACGTATATTTCCAGTTGTAATCTATGTCTAGAGATATTGGTTGAGATGCGTAACTGCTTTAGTTACTCTTGCTTCATTGCCTATATGATTTCTATGTAGTAGCAGTTGTTCAGAGGTTATTGAGTATTTCAACTTTCTTTGTAGCATTGTTGGTTGAGAATGGGAAGTTCCTTCTCTCTGCAAAAAGAACCAGACGTACTACTTGCACAGAGTATGTTATCTCAATGGATGCAGAAAACATCTCTAGATCAAGCAACACCTATATTGGAAAATTAAGGTAATTGCTCAAGCTATTCATTTTGTTTTCCAATATTTTTCTTGTTTTTACCTGGTCTTATTGAGACGTATCAGGAAATCTTAATTTAATGTAGAACAGAAACATGCATTTGATATATTAGTCATCCCTTCTCCTCTAAAATGGTTTCTCCATTGTTAGCTAATACCAATACTATAGCATGAGCAATTCCGGAGACTTGAGATTCGTCAGTATTTAGCAATGGTTTTCAATGAAAAATAAGTAGACATATAGTCTATTATGCATGGATAGATTACGCGACACTAGTTGTCCTAATATACGATGAAATGAAGTTCTCTGTGGTGGCATCATCTTACTATATGGTCTGGGCTATCAAAATCCCTTTGAAATTCTGTTGTTGAGGAATGTATCTCAAATAGTACTAGTACAGATGTAACTGATTCTCCTTTCATTATGGGATGATAAAATTTCACTGTCCATTGCAGATCAAATTTTCTAGGTACAAAATTCATTATATATGACACACAGCCTCCTCACACCGGTGCACGTGTACCTCCCCCGGGGCGCACAAGCCGTAGATTCACTTCCAAGAAAGTCTCTCCTAAAGTCCCAACTGGAAGCTATATCATATCCCAGATCACATACGAGCTGAATGTGCTTGGAACACGGGGTCCACGGAGAATGCACTGCGTCATGCACTCAATTCCTGACTCAGCCCTTGAAGCCGGTGGCTCTGTGCCTGGCCAACCAGAGCTTCTCTCAAGGCCCCTTGAGGATTCGTTCCGCAGCATCTCTTTCTCAAAGTCTCTTGATCATTCCACTGAGTTCAGTAGTGCACGATTTTCTGATATTGCTGGAGGATCAACTAATGAGGAGGATGATAACAAGGGGAAACCACTGGTCCTAAAGAACAAGGCGCCACGATGGCATGAACAACTGCAGTGCTGGTGTCTGAATTTCCGAGGACGAGTGACAGTTGCATCTGTCAAGAACTTCCAGTTGATTGCTGCCACTCAACAACCTGCCGCTGCACCAACAACATCTCAGCCAACAAGTCAATCAGATCATGACAAAATCATCTTGCAATTTGGGAAAGTAGGCAAAGATATGTTTACCATGGACTACCGGTATCCCCTATCTGCATTTCAGGCATTTGCCATCTGCTTGAGCAGCTTTGACACAAAATTGGCTTGTGAATAGAAGAGCTAAAACATTTTTACATTTAGGGTGCTATTAACTATAATGCTTCTATTCTGGATTTGTTGTACTTCTTTCTTCTTTTCACCATTGAAAATGGAGATTGTCCCTAATATAACGCCATGGCGTAAAACCCTGCTTCCTGTGAAAAGTTGTAAAAGAAATCTATTTCTGATCACTGCCATTTACAACAATTTCCACCAGAAAATGAGAGGACGCTAGATATTTATGCGAATGTAATAAGAGCATCTATCGATAAAACAATTGATTCGTGACTTGAAAGCAGTTCAAGAGCAAGGATATCTGTATATGTTAAACTCGTATAAAATTGAGTAAATAAATATACAAATTTTCCCTGGCATAATGCAACATAAATTCAAGTTTATCTCCTTTTTGGAATTTAAATCACTTTACATTACTGGTTGAAATGATATGTTTATCTGAGTCTAAACCAATTACTTTGACCAGTCAACTATAAATATTTTACTTCCAAGTTATTTGCTAAGAAATATAATATTTCACTTCAAGTCAAATTAAGTTAGAAGTATTTTAAAAGTTGTACATACAAAATCCAAAATAAATCACTTTCAACTACTTTTAATAAATTTATCGCAACACGCTAAAGAAATTATTGTTCATTATTACACTTAAACTTTATCATCTCACAGAAAACTTATGTATACTATTGTTGAAGAATTGGTTTTAATTTGTCAAAGTAATCAAACATAAACAATGATTATGGCTTTGCGAGTGTACTAAAGTCCAATCTTGGCACGTTATATATATATTTTTTGGGCACAAATAGCATGTCTAAAATAAAGTATTCGATTCAAACCAGTCTGAGTATTATCTGGAAGAAAAATCCAATAAAATAGATATGTCTAGGAAGATGTGGAATATATTATTATTTTAAAGTCAATTAATTTGATAAATTGCGTCTAGATTTTTAAAATCACTTAAAAGAAAAACAACATAAGAAAATAAAAATGGTCACAAATGTGTGTTTGCGCATATGATAATGGTAATGTGATTAGTATCTAGACAAACTTATGACACATCTAATATTTCAATAAATATTTGTCACCTTTTGTGAGTTTAGATTTTCGTAATTTCATCTGTTATTAATAATTTTTCCACGTGTAATCAAATACAAAAGATGCCAAATGAATGTATGGAGGAAGCAAACAATTGTCAACAAGATAGATTAGTAATGGCTACTATCGGTAGATGCTTCGGATTTGAAATTTATTGGTTCATTTTATTAATTACGAATTTGTAAATAGGTTAAATTACTATTGAATCATTAACATACTGATTTATTAATTAATTGATTATTAAATGTGATTTAATTAATAAGATTTGACATAAAACAAAATCGTTGAAAGTAAAAAATAAGATAGACAAATCAAGTGACCATACACACAAACGCATGAGTTAACAAATCATATCTTGCTCAAAAAGCAAAAAACTAGCACATTGCAGCATAACGTATTAAAGTCAATTTAACTAATTTTTAAAGTTAAATTAGATCACATTGATTTGATATTTTAAACAAAAAGAACTAAATATTCTAAAACTATATGAAAAGTACTATAAATTGCAATTTTTTGCATAATAATATGATGAAAAAATACATCTTAAAATATTAGGCAATAGTTTAACTCTAAAAATAAAAACTATAACATATCAGAAGAGGGAATAATTTATAGTAATTTAGTATCAAAATATCAATTAACTTTAAAGAAACACATTTCAAACTTTTAATAAAATATTTAAAGGTATTAATAATTTACAACAAATAAATCGATATTATTTTTTCAATTTTGAACCGCTCTAATTATAACTTGGGAGAACCATATAAAATAGCATATAAGAACAGAGAGTATAGTATATTATATAAAAGAGAATAAAGTATAAATACCTTTAGCACCATAAGAAAAAGTACAAATAGAAAAGTTTGAGGGGAATAAATAGAATAAGTTCAAATATGGAGGACCATTAATGCAAAAACCTGAAAAACATTCTGGTTCGTAAATCAAGAAATAGTGCTTTACCTCTTAAAAAGAAAAAGGAAAAAAACTTGTCTTACCATATTTATTACTGTAATATATTTTCATTTGCTTCTTAAATACGTCTCGATTTGCAACCCAATATTTTGTGTCACCAGCAAAGGCAGGGGGCCTTCATGTCCTTCTCTAGGGTTCAATATATGTTCCATTCTTCCTCTTTCTTCCTCAACTAGCTCTTTTCAGGTATTCTTCTTGCTTTTTATTAACTCAAAGTTACAATCTTTTTATTTGTTTCATAAAGATCTAGTTTTTGGGAATTGAATTTTGAATTGGGGTTTGTTTTTTGAGTTTGAAATACCATGTTTTTGAGGTTTATGTTGATTTTGTCTCTTATGAATTTTGAAGTGGGTTTTGGTTTTTGTTTGGAATTGTAACCGTTAAAACCCTTAAAAGGGTCTGTTATGATATAAGCTTTAAGCTGAATTATGGTATGTAGTGTTGTTTTTGTTTGTGTATCCTTTTGGAATTATGTAGGATTTCTATATTGGGTTTTAAAAATGATGGGTTATTTTTTTCTCCATTGTTAACTGATTTTACTTTTTCTTGTTTGGTGTTGTAGTCTGTCTTAATCTTATAAAAAAAAGGAGAGAGATTGAGGAGGTTTTGTTTAGCGGGTGAAAATGCCTTCTTCAGATAGTCGTGGTTCTTCGATGCCATTTGCCTCATTCCGTCGTTCAATTATGAGTATAAGAAGTGAACAGGTTCATTCCGTGGAATTGAATCATGATTCTACTGTTCAGGAGATTGAGCAGGGAGTATTTCAGAATCTAGTGGCTACTCGATTTCAGGAACTGTCGGTTGCCTCTGGTGATGAATTCCTTTCCATTGCATGGGTTCGAAAGTTATTAGATGTGTTTAACAGTTGTCAGGAAGAGTTCAGAATCGTGTTGAGCAACAATAAGGAACTCCTCGTGAAATCGCCTCAAGATGAGCTTTTGTCTGACTACTTTGATAGAACTATAAAAGCACTTGATATTTGCAATGCTGCCCGTGATGGAACTGGGAAGATTCGACTCTGGCAGAAGCATTTGGAAATTGTGGTTTCTTCGTTGGATTCTCGACAAAAGACAATTGGCGATGGTCAGCTCCGTCGGACTAGAAAAAGTCTGATGGATTTGGCTCTTGTGATGCTAGAAGAGAAAGAAACTGGAACAGTTCTTTCCCAGAGGAACCGTTCTTTTGGACGCCATAATAAAACCAAGGATCACCAGCGTCGTCCTTCTGGGCACTCAAGGTCTCTATCTTGGAGTGTATCTCAATCTTGGTCAGCATCTAAACAGCTTCAATCAATTGCAAGCCACTTGGTTCCTCCCCGTGGACATGAAATAGCTGCAACAAATGGAATAGCAAACCTTGTCTTTACAATGAACTTTGTTCTCCTGTTTGTACTGTGGGCTCTTGTTGCTGCAGTCCCTTGTCAAGATCGAAGCCTCCAAATTCATTTTTCTATCCCAAGGCAGTTCTTATGGAGCAATGCCCTTTGGTTGCTACATGGTAGGATAATGGATGAAGCTAAGAAGCCAGAGCGCCGTAATTCAAATGGATTGTTGAAAGAAATATATAAGTTAGAAAAATGTGTCCATCACTTGACTGACTTGATAGACTCTGCTCAATTACCATTGACCAAGGATCTGATGGAAGAAATAGAAAAGGGTGGAGAAGATTTATCAGCTGTCTCTGAAGTTCTCAAGACTGGCCTTACTCCACTAGAACGCAATTTAAAGGAAGTATTCAGAAAAATTATGAGTTGCCGGGCAGAGGGTCTTGAACTCCTGGGAAGTGCAAATCAGCCTTAGAATATATGTCGTCTTCAAGTTCTAACAAAATGAAAAAAAACATATATACATTCCTATTTTGGTTTTGCTGGTATTAAAGAAGTAAAAAAGGAAACAAATGTAGCAACTGTGGTTTTAGCAGGTAACTGTTTGTATGCATTACTATACCTTATGTAAAACTAGTTTCCATTTTCATGTTCTGGATTGTGATGGTTTCGAATTTTTTTTTCATTTTTTTCCTTTTTATGGGAAGGGGGTTGGAGAAGGTGTTCATCTTGATTATACTTTTACTCGAATGCAGCTATTGATTTGTTGTATCTCCTTGGTGATATGCATATTAACTGATGAATACATGACCATTGTTGTATTGTCAATGATGTTGAAATTTGAGGAGCTTCTGATAAGAGTTGACAGTTCTAAGTTCATATACTTTGTATTTACCATATGCAGAGATTATCTAACAGTAATTTTGACCTTGCAGAGACTTCAGTATCTTTTAGATGCATAAGCCATAATGTTAGGAATGTAATTAGCTCATTCACAGGTGCACTGAATCCCAAAATGAAAAGACAACCTTCTTTGAATTGCATGGACAAGTGCAAGATTTTATCTTATTCTACCACATGATTCTTCGCATCTTAGTGTTTTTCTTCACCATTTCTTACCAGCTGCAATCAAGTGATAGATATACTCCCCCTGAAGCTTATATTAAGCATGCATCATTCAATGTGATTGTGGTTGATTTCCTTTGTCGCTCTGGCTGTAGTCGATCCGCAATTGTAATAACAGCATTCAGTCATACTGATATAGTATGTTTTTGATAGTCACTTGGTTTACTGGATTTATGCATTTTTGCAATTCCCATTCTATGTTTTGGCTTAGAATAAATTAAGCAACTGCCTCTGCAACTTGAAATTCTTGTCCCATGTTACATTATCTGCAGGTTGAGTTACCCTTATCTAGGACAACATTTAAGACAGCAGCTCCTGAGTGTTTCCTGTTACTTTAATAATGAAATATACCTTATCTCAATTTAATGTTGAAGTTGATAAGTTTATTTTATTCTCCTTCATTTGTTTTTGGTTCAAACTTTTTTATGTTTATTAGATACAAATAATTATTTTTTGTCAGCCTCACATGTTTGCAGCATGCAGTCATCCCTTTTGTCAATAAGATGGGTTGCACATTAAATTTGAGCAGTTATTGTTGGTCCCTCCTTAACTTGCTATCTATGAGTGGGGATTAGAATTCCATGTGAGAACAGCCTGTATCAGGGCACATGACAATTCTAGTATGATTAAAATGAGTTTTAAATTAGGTTTATCAATATTCTTTAAGTAAACTTCTCTTTTGAGTTGAAGGTCCATTGGTTTATAAACATGTTTGTTTTACATGTCGCCCTTCCTACATTGAAATTACACTGAATATGTTATTGGTCTTCGTTCCGTATTGTGATACTAGAAGTACAATGAAACCAAAACAAGAAATGACGTTTGGCCCTTGCATGTTTGTTTTACATTCGAAATTAGTGATGGATATTTAAGAGAGCATAAGAATATTAAATACACTTGTTAACAGTCAAATTGTAAATCTTATGGTTGGAATTTTCCGAATTCTGATTTCTGATGTGACATTTGTTAAACATAATGCAATTTGCTTCCTCTTACAACTGTTTTGGAGCTTGCTGATTATCGAACCCACCATACTATTTTGTTGGCCAAGGTGTTCAATTATGTGCCACTTTGACAATATATATATAGTTTCTCATTTAATATAATATCAGAATAAATCTTATCTTCGAGATATTGCCTAAAATTAGTCACCAACAAAAATGTTGAAAATAACTTACTACCAAATGTCATGGCCCATGAGGGTAATCTCCTTACTTTTGAATCACTCTTTTAGCTTAGTCTATGAAATTGGTGAATCGTGGGAACTAGTTAGTTACGTCATATATGGGGTCAGTTTCCACAGTAGGGATAATTCGGTGGCTAAGATTTTAACCCGCCCTACTCCGCCATGTTCTTCTCTACCATGTTCAGCATTTTAGTGTGGATTAATCCAGATACTAATTCAAGACTTGGAACACAAACACTAGTATAAATAAAGAACACCTCTTATTGTAAAACATACACTACTGTAACATTAGTTGGTAGTATAGACATATAACCCTTCCCTGCAACCAGCATGATATGCCTGCGGAAGCTAAAACTACAGTATATTCTCTCCTACTACAGAAAGCTTACAAGCCTCATACTTATATACTACATACCATAATTTATGATAGAACTTTGCAGCTTTTCTCAGCTTCAGTCTGGAAGTGCTCTCTTTAACGTTTCTGTTATCTAATATGTTAAAACTACAAACTATATACGGTCCCAAATTCCTTTTGGTAACCACAACAACCTCTTCCTTCTCTTAGTTCTCAGCAGCTCCAACAGAAGCACCATGGCTAAGGAGATGTGAAGACAACCTACCAGCTCATAGATCGAACTCTTCGCAGAACTCTTGGTGGTCTTCGCTTCTCTACAACTGGTATCAGGTTCTCCATGATCTGCACGGAAATTAATACGAAAAATGAGTATTGAACTGTGAACAGCCACAATCCAACTGAAAGCAACCTCCCAACACATCTTATTCAGACTGCAAACATAAAGTTCACCATACAGATCTCATTTTAAAACTAGGCTAACAAGTAATACCGGTCTTTAGAATTTGATATGTACGACCACACAAAATAGTGGACAATAGGGAACTGCACATAAATAAAATAAATGATCAATATCGTGAAATTTTTAATCTTCCATTGTACTCCTCCAGCTCTTTCAGTCTTCTCCGATGATCCATTTTTGGTTCGTTATATCTCCCTTTACTCACACTATATACCTAGTTAGATTAAAAGGATAACTACTTCAATGTTTTCTAATTTAAAGGGGGGAAACAACAGCTTAAGATGTTACCAGTAACAAGTTCCATTGAAATAACAAGAGTAGAACATCGCAAAGCCAATAATAAATACTAGGACGACTATCAGAATCAGATTCAGGTTCATGCAGGAAGACTTACGTCAAAAACAGATCCAGGTTCAATGTAGGATCACCCAAACACCCGATAGATTGAAAATGTAAAACAGCTTCTCTTTAATTGGTCCAACATACCCTATCCCATCCCTCCATTCAAAAAATACAGAGTTGCTTCACGAAAGAGGATGGGAAGAAAAGAGAGCCTTGATCCTAGTTTAAGAAAATAAAATGACTGTTTTAGAAAAGGAAGAAGAAAAAGAAATAGCAAAGATCATTGATCCAAGTTTAGGAAGATTCAACGTATTCTTAAAAAAAAAAGGAGAAAAGAAAGACTCTGTCTTAGGTTAAGTGCCAATAGAAAGAAAGTAACCTTCAGATCGCAGAATTACTACCACTGAGTTTGATATCTTTAATCTCATGGGCAAGTAGCACGTACACTATCAAAAGGAAGAGTTGTAGTAAAAAATCTCAACCTCCCTGACCCTTACAATGACATTAACACAGCATAAAGATTGATGTTTTAAAGAGGAAGAACCAATCTCTTTTGCCGTGTTTCCTGTAGGAACTTTTTGAATTCTGGGTTGCTTTTTTTTGGAGCCAAATGCAACAAGGGTAGCAATTTAGAGGAGTGCTTTTATACCGATTGTCTAGAGTTGGAGAATTGCAGATCTATAAGTAAGCAGGTGAATCATTTGGCAATGTTGCATAAAGGACGACCACGTGAAGAACTAGTTGTTTTAAACTGCTCGACCCATTCCTGAATCCTCACACAAAATAGTGAGATTGGGGTTCAATTTGCTCATTTAATTGGTTGAATTCCTTTCCATGTCCACAAGAGAATCGAGTAGCAACAAGCAATAATGTCACAAGAAATGAACAAGTTAAATTTTATATACGAGGTGGAAAATAACAAAGCTCAGCTCCTACAGAGAAACAGAAAATAGTACCAAGATTACTGCAAGCAAGACGAAAAAGTAAGAGTAGAAGCATGTCTAAGTTTATTAGACAATAGAACAAGCACAAGAATATAGAATTAATTGAGTAATAAATAAGAAAATATATACCAAGAATTTCATTTCTAATGCATCCTAAATTTTAATTACTGAAGTGGCATATTATAGCGCCAAGGAGCGAAATTCATACCTGCTTAAGTCTCTCCTTATTCTTTTCCTCCTGCATTAGGCCAAAAGAATTGGTTGTTTTAGAGATTTCTCGGGACATACTATCCTACAGGAAACTTAATTCTACATGTTCCAAGTACAAAAAATCAGATCAGAACTACTAATAAGCCACATCACAGTTCTTAAAAATACAATGAACAGAAAGAAAGCATGCTTTTATTATCAAGAAAATGGAAATTTCAGATGAGTGAGGCTACAGAACAAGCTAAAAACTTTTGTGTAAAAGACTGATTCAGTTTTTTGGAAATCAAAGTAATAATACGAGACAACTTCACTTCGATAAACGAGTTCAAATCACAAAGAACCAAACTTTCGATCAGCTTGAATGTTAAACAAGATCAATCACACTTTTGGAAGAGAACTTGAACTAACCTCTTCTCTCAACAACTTTGCATTTTCCTCCTCCAATTGTGTAACCAAAGACTCCAATTCCACAGTATAAGCCTGAATTTTCAGTAATAACATTCATGCATGTCTCAATTTTCGACCCAAAACAAACAAAATCCATGATCCACATGATTAGAAAATATAATAAAATGAAATCAAAAAAGACACCTGTTTTCGCTCTCTAGACCTGGCAGCAGACTCTCTGTTCTTGATCATCCGTCGCTGTTTCTGCTGTGTAGCCCTATCAGCCGGCAACTCCTCCACAGTTGACCTTCTCTTCCCTCTTCCACTCCCACTTCCACTCCCTGTAATAGCCACCACCCCATTTCCAAATCCCATGTGGGGTTGGGGTTCCATACCATACCCTCCTGGTCCATTCTGCATGGCCACCGGAAACTGACAATTCCCAGTACCCATCATGTTATCCACCACAAACCCTCTGGCAGACGGAGCCCCCGTGGCTGGAGGCGGCGGCGGAGGTGGTGGAGGAGCGATCACCGGAACTCTAACATCCTCCTCTGTAACCGCCCCAGCTTTGGTCAAAAAATCCTCCAGAGTCATCTCCGGCTCCCTACTCCCTCCCCCTCCCCCTCCTCCTGCTACAATTTCCCTCCACACCTCATCCACAGTCTTAGTAGGCCCCACATCACCAACACCGGCTGCGGTAGCAGAAGGTGTATGGAGTGCGGCGGTTGCAGAGAGAGAACAAGCAAAAGGGTCGGAATCAGAGTAAATGTTCTTCAGAATTTCATCCATGTTCATCGAATCGAAGTTTCTAGAAGGATGAGAGTGATTTAGAGATGAAGTTGGGTTTTGGGGATGTAATGAACGATCCGAATTAGGCGTTGTTGATGCTGACGGCATCACCTTTGACGCCATAGTTGCCGACTTCGTAGGGATCTCGTTTCTCCCTTTCCTTTTCTTACTCTAAAAATACACAAATAGCTCCTTACAATTTCACAAACTTTGGATCTTTTCCCTGTTTCTCTATTCTTCTTCTTCTTCTTCTCCAGAGGCGACAAACTCCAAACTATTTTGTCAAATTGAAGTTATTATACTACACCAATAAATAAATATATATATATATTTTCTCCATCTTATTTTAGTGGACACTAAATAAAAATAAAATATTTTAATATATTTTTCTTAAATACGGTACCAATTTTTTTTTAAAAAAAGCACAACTGGAGTAGTTAAAATTTCCTTCAATCGGCGGTTCCCAATTCAAGAAGAAAAACTAAGTTTCATCTTTCATTATTTTTATGAGATAAAAAAAAATTAGTTATATAAACAATATCCAGATTTATTTATAACTATTTTTTTAAATACTTAATAGATGAAAGTAAAAAAAATATATATATACAGACCTATTAAACTTTTATTATAAATAGACGAAAAGTATATTAAAATATTTAAAAAGGAAATAAGTCTGTATTACTATAATCGCCTGCAAAGAAAATGGGAAGCGTTGAAATGTTAACTTCTTATAGTAGGAGTAATATTTTTTTTTACTTTACATTGCAAAATGAAAAAAGGATTTTAATATTTAAAAAAGGAATTAAAATTTTTCTCACAATTTAGTCTTGTAATAAAAAAAAAATGGTTGTATTCTATATTAACGAAAATGGTTGTAGTATATCATAACAAGTTGACTTTTTGATAAATAAATGAAGAAATTTACAGCCGGCAGCAACCGCTAAAAAAAATGCAGACTATCTACAAATTTAATAAAATGATTTATTTACAAGGAAAGAAATTGTAGAATCTCACGAAAAAAAATAAATATTAGAGACGATTTTTCAGATCTTTTTGATGCGGATCTAAATTATATGTTAATAACAAAAATTAATATTGAAATAATTGAGTAGTTAAAATGCGATTTTACATTTTTTTATATACAATTTATGAAATAAATTTACCTAATACATAAAGACTGCAATTTTTGCGAAGTTCAAAAAAAAAAGTGTTAATTCTCCGAAACAATCTTCCAGTAGATTCGTTTGTCTTTTCCGAAAGTAATATTCTTGGCACTATCCGACAAGAAATAACTTCTTGGTAATCGGATCAATTCATTGTATATGCGGAACTTCGTCAATTTAATTACTTCATCGGTGATCCGCCTAATTTGAATCGATACGAAATTTAAAAATATATATTAAAAAAATTAAATTTTGTAATTTTAAATAAAGTTATGTTAAGTATATGAAATTTTTATTTGATCTTATAGTGTTAAATATGTTAGTAGAGAAGCGGAAAGTAAAATGTTACTAAAAAAAAAATATCATTCTTTTTAAAATAACTAAAAAAAAATCATTCTTTTTTAAACGAAATAATATCATTTTCACTAATTATTTAGTTAAAGAAAACATTTTTTAAATAAAAAATACCTTCCATTCATTTTTAGTTATCATAATATTTTTCGAGAGCTAAACTATATAGTGTTTATTAACATTCAAGATTTTTATTTATTGATATGAAAAAAATTACTAACTTATTACTCTCTCAGTCTCATTTTATGTGGCACCATTTTCTTTTTGGTCAGTTTAAAAAAGAATTTCACATTTTCTTTTATGGTAAGTATTTAAAGATACAATTGCTCTTTTATCCTTGTTGGTATCACTTAATTTTATATAGTACTCTAATACATTTATGAGGAGAGAGAAAAGTAAATTTACTTTTGAAAGACAATTTGATAAATAATTCAGAATCTTCATTTATTTCTTAAGTTCGAGAAAAAGATC
Source organism: Solanum chilense (assembly GCA_032847665.1). Lineage (NCBI taxonomy): Eukaryota > Viridiplantae > Streptophyta > Magnoliopsida > Solanales > Solanaceae > Solanum > Solanum chilense. The sequence continues at coordinate 105,529,665 of CM064963.1, read as the reverse complement.
AAAATAGTTCCTCTTCCTTGGGCTTAAGTGTCACGACCGGAATCTAGACCCCAGACGAGACCGGCGTCGTTGACCTCTCAGAGGTCACAGACAAGCCTACTTACGTCATTCTTACTTTACATAGATTAATTTTAGCGGAAAATTTGAAATTTTTGATTCTTTAATCATACTTGCTAAATATTCTTAATATTTCGTAATCGTTCATCATCAACCATCTAACATTTAAGAGATAAGCAACTGAAAGAAATAATTCATTAAGTATTAATTGTATATCGGCCAAAATAGCACCAATACAAAGTCTGAACCAAAACAAGAAAGAAAACGCTAGTGGAACATGCTCCACTAGCTCAACTCTAAAACTACGCTAGAATGTAAAACAGTAGCATCCTCGAAAGCATGAGGACCTACCAAACTCCGGATGAATGCTGACGTCCGGATAGCTGCAACAACGAACCTGTAGCTCTACCGTCCACCTGTGCCTGCACCTAAAAGTAGATGTTTGCATGGAATTAGTACACACTTGTACTAAGTATGGGTATATGCAAGCACACACCAGGGACATGCATGAGGAAGAAGAGCTCTTTCCTAACAACATGATGTTTGGAAGTCAAGTCAGTGGACTTGCTAAAATGTGATTAGGAAAGTTATGCCATGAGAGTGACATGCATCATTATAATCATCGTATTGCACACAACACATAACATCTTCACATAGCACATAACATATAACACATAGTTTCTTTCATATTATTCATTCATATACCATGAGACCTTATTATCATAGACTTAACCTTAAGACTTCCCAAAATGAGGGCTCAACATATAGGACCTCAACTAGGGAGCCTTCTTTAGCAAACACAGAGTCTGCTTCATTCATTCATACGTATTTCATTTCAATTCATTTATAGGCCAGTGCTAACACCAGCTATACCTAGGGTGTAGTTTAAGACTTTCATCGGGTTTGCTGTGCAATGATCAGGAATGACCTAATGCCATTACCTGAATCTAGCTCACCTCTTAATTATCCTATCCTAACACCTTCGGTATCATTCATTTCTTTATATGATTCATTTGAGGCTGGCCTCATTCATTCATTGGGAACTTTAACTTTAACCGACATAGATCATGTGAGCATCATGAAATCCAGTGTCTTCCCCACACCGAAAAGAGGTGGAATCACCGGCCAAAGCGATTCAAGAACATGCTAGCGTATATGGGAATTTAACCCCGCCAGATCCCTATAGTGGCAATATAGGTTCAAAGACTAGGAGATGTATGGAGACCCATACCCGGCAAGCCGGACAGTCTCATCTCATGAGAGTTACGTGAACCTCCGCCCTTCCCGAAAGAAGGCATCACCGCTCATAACTAGCCTATCGGTGCTCAGTATAAAGTTCCATTACATTCAACTCATACATCATGGAAGCTGGCTTCTAGTATGAGGACATCATAGCTCATTAGATGATTTCTCATCTCATCATTAGTATTAAGTGTTTTAAACTCAATATTTTCATTAGAGTGTTCATAGAGACTGGTCTTTTCATTATCTTACACTCTCATTGGTGAGTACGTATTGGTAACATTTACTTAGGCTCATTTGAGATTGCTCTCATCATATACATTAGCCTCACATCATGTTGTCACCACATTCTTCATTATTAGCACCTTTATTTTTCATGGTTACTTACCTCTTATTACGTGAATGTTCATTTCTTCATTTCATTACGTATATCTTAGGTTCACTTATTTTTGAACGTATGTTAAACTTATGTGTCTATACATACAAGCCATGGGGCTTCATTTATAGTTCGTTAAGTGATTCTTATTTTCCTAAGATCATGTATTACAAGACTTATGTATCTTGTATATATACCAAGATCTTGATTTTTGATCAAAGTAGATTATATTATTCTTGAATATTTTACTCACGTATGACTTATGTATCAATACGGAGGTTTGGGCACGGGAACCCCACTCTTGAATCATTTGGATATCATTTATATTTTTCATTGACTTTATTTCTAAATATTCATGACATTAGAACTCTAAATTAAATCTCAACATTTTCATAAAATAATAAATTTTCTATTTTAATTAGAATTCTAAATTAAATCTCCATATTTACATGAAAGAATTAAATTTTCTATTTTAATTAGAATTCTAAATTTAATCTCAATGTTTACATGAAAGAATTAATTTTCTATTTTAATTAGAATTCTAATTCAAATCTTTTTTTTTTTTATTTATTTATTTATTTTTTCATTAAATTCGCCTCATTGGGGAGGTTGTGGGTTCGAACCCCCACAGCCTCCTTATTTTTCCTCCTTTTTTCGCTGAAGAGGAGGCTGTGAGGTGGTGGATTCGAACCCCCACAGCCCCTCTACTTTATTTTATTAAATAAGGGAGTGGCAGTGAGGTTGTGGGATCGAATCCCCACAGCCTCACTTTATTATTTTCGCCTTTCCCTTCAGCGCTGAGGTCGTGGGTTCGATTCCCACGCCTCGCATCCTTTTTTTTTTTTTTTTTATCTTTTCCATTCGCGAACTGGGAGGTCGTGGGTTCGATCCCCACGCCTCCCATTTACTGTTTATTAAGTATCTCCTTCTCCTTCCCCAGGTCGCGTGTTCGATCCCTGTCCCCAACAATATTTTTTTTTTTACGCGAATTGTTGCTGCCTCGCGGGTGAGGTCCCAGGTTCGAATCCTGGTGGCCTCATTCCTTTAAAATTTAATAAATTTCCAGATTTCCTTCATTAAACTTAGTCTAAATTAAAGTTGCATTGTTGCTGGAATTTTTGGTCATTTTTCAATTCGTTTTTATCAATATTTTCACTTGAATTCCTAAGAAAATTCGTAGACTATTTTAACACATTTTAAGTGCATCTTTCATGGGTTTGTTTGGCTAAAAGATTGTTAATCAATTACTATATACTTCATCATAATGAACATATTGTACACCCATTATACACCTAAAGTACACAATAAATACAATCATATTACATTAAACTTTTGGAGCATTACATAGAGAACCTCATTCACCGTAACATACTTACACAAAATTTCAAGAAAAACATGGTTGTCATTCATACGATTCCAAGTACACAAACATAATCATATTCATCGCGAAAACATAATATACACCTAAATCTACCAGCAATCATACCCAACCTAAAATTCATTGGGAGCTAGTGACAAGGACATACAAAAGGGAACAACCCTAGTTTTCGGAATGAATATCTTGAACCTCAAGGGGTCTCTTGGGAAAGGGACCAAGAGAGAAGAAACCCATACCTTAATCGATGTTCAAACTTTAATGTTGCTGCCCGGAAAACTCCTCCAAACCACTCTCAATTCACTTCAACGTACCCCTCTCTCAACGAACCTCTCTTAGCCTTGACGTTTTGATTACTTTTTTTCTTTTACTTAAAAATTTTTGTGAGTTCTTCAAGCATGAAAACTGTTGATATTTTGGCAGAAATAATGTGAGGAAGATGGAGAACGTGAGAGAGAGAGTTAAGAAGCGTGAGAGAGAGAGGACTATTTGGATTAGGAGACTAATTCAAGAATTAGTCAAATAACATTTAAAATAAATAAATACAAATCTGTTTTTTTTTATTTATTTATTTATTTATTCATTTAAAACGTGAAAGGACAATTATGCCCTTAAATACCTATTTATTCTTATTTATAAAATTCTTTTTTTTTTTTGAATCGTTACATTAAGGCTCAAAGTGATCTTGAATTTTTACATAGAGCACTAATAGTCCTTCTTGTTTGCAATATTGATACATTTTTAATCCTCCTCCAAAATTTTATCAAATGTTTTGCATTGATTTTATTCATAACTTATGTATGGGATGTTCAATAGTCATCTTATATATTTATTAGAAATAACAACTCCATATCAAAAAATGTGAGAAGAAAAATACTTTATTTTGTTTAGTAGAAATCGTATTGTAGAAAAAGTCGAGAGGTTCATCACGATAATTTCATGGGCAATAATATAAATTTTTTCTTTTCCTGCAAATTCATATGTTAAAATGTTCTTAGTTTAATTATAGTAATATTTTTTGCGAACAGAAAAAAAAATTTCCTTATCATTTCTCTTAGATATAGTTATTATTTCTATTAAATCTATTAAAAGACGATTGGACATTCCTTATATAAAATTTTGGATAAAATTAATATTAAAAAATAAGCAAAATTTTAGGAGAAGATGAAAAGTGCACCAATATTGCAAATATGAGGGACTATTAGTGCCCCGTGTGAAAATTCAAAAATTACTTTGAGTCTCAACTTAAAGATGAGAAACTATTTTGAACCTTTCCTCTCTTAAGTTTCGTATCGAGTTAAATGATACCACATAAAATAAAACAAAGGGAATATCTTTTTATATAGTTTTTGGGTTTAGAATTTTTTTAATACGTTATTTATTTATATTCTTTTACTATTCAATTAATGCAATGATATCAGAGGGTTACGTGTCAGACTTGATTTCCTTATTTTGTCTTTATATCTCTCTGTCCCCATTTCACTTCTTTGCTTTTTTTTTGCGCCCTCTATTTTTTATCTGATTTTTTAAAAGGACAAACTTGCGTGCATGAACTAACCAAAGGTTTCTATTTTTGTTTAAGATTGATGTATAAAATGAATCTTTTATTATTATTTTTTTATATAAGAAACAAGTTCTAAAAGACCTTGCTTTTTGCAAGTTGCGTACAAGCATCTTCCAATATTTAGGCATGAGAAACTGTAACGGATCATTTGACAGAGTGTATAAATAGTATTCGTATTAGAAATATTTGCATCAAGTAATATACAAACTATCTCTCAAGCATCATTTAATTTTATGTATTAAAATAACATACATTACATAAAAATATTTATTTACTCTCTAATCGTGCTTGATACATGCATTAAAACCCCTTGAATTGCCAATGCATAGGAATTCAGTATTAATAATCACATGAGCTAAAAAATGGTTAGACATGCCTACTTTTAAAGTTAAATTTTAACTTTTGAGAGTATCTGACAAATTAAAAAATAACTAAAACTAAATCAAAAAATGACATAAAATAACTTACCGTCTCTTTTTTCAAGATACTATGGAAATTCAAACAAGTGAGTATTTTTTCAAGTATATTAACCAAATTCATCATCAGAGAATTTCTAGGTTTAAAAACATCTATTTTATTTTATCTTAAAAAAGAATACTCCTATGAGATAAACTACTCAACATTGAAATCAAAATACAACCCAAATACATAACAGTGAAATGGATATAGAAAATTCGTATGACAAATCAATCAAGTGTTGAGAATGAACCCAATTGATTGATTAAGAAAATGGATGATAATTTGATTTCAACCATAATGCCAAATCCTTTTGGACACCAAGTACAAGTAACCATTGATAAGATTAGTCTTACAAATCTTATATCAAGTTGTTCCAAGCTCCTAATAATCAATTGAAATTCAGTCCCTGCACTAGAATGACTTTGGACATCATTATGATACCTATAAATTATGTCCTAGTATACATAGGAGAGATTTCTGGAACAATCTTGTAAAACGGAAATTCAAATTTGTCAAAATATGACAGGGAGAAAGAATTGTAGACGAACCTAGTCCTCATCGTAGCCCCCTTCTTCTCCGGCATAACCCCAGTCTTCTTGTGGGGCATGATCAGTTTCAGCAGCAATGGGCACATCAATGTCCATATCTTCTGGAGGAGCTTCATGTTTGTCATGCGCTACTTCCACTTTCATTAATTTGAGATTCTCCTGACTGAAGAATTCAGCATAGGGCTTGGAGACCTAAAAGGAAGGACGAATAAGCTGGAAACTTAATAAACTGCGCACAATGCTGGAGAGTTCAGCAAAGGGAAAGAAAACTTAAAATGTGTACCATTAAGCAAACATTGTTTTAGAGTGTAATAAATGAAGCAAAAGAAAATAAGACGGCCCAAGAATAAGGTAATTTTTTTTCCTAAGTCTACTGCACAATGCCAACAGAATTCTATTTCTTTCTTTGCTCCTAAGGAACTGGGTGTTCTTTCTGTACCTTGTCCCTTGGGATGGAAAACACATAATTATGCCTTCAGTTTTTTACCTTGTGGAGCGCATTCCTCTTCTCCGCGCTCTCAACTAAATTTTGCCAACGTCCGTCCTTTCTTAACGTGGATGCAGAACCAACAACCTAAAATCAAAATGAAGAACATTGTTTACAGAACATTACCTGTCTTACAATAAATTAGGATTGAGCACTAGAAATTTATCATTTTCGTTTGCTACATGAATACCAGGACAGAAGACCGTGCTCTGGTTATGCCAACATTCATTCGCCGATAATCAGCAACAAAACCAATGCCTTTATCTTTGCTTGCTCTAACACATGAAAATATTGCAACGTCCTTTTCACGTCCCTGTAACAAAGTGAAATTATTCACTCTACCAAATACAGAGAAGAAGGTGAATTGAACTTCCAATCAAGTATGATGGCCTTCACAGAACCAAAAGCCTGAATCTCATTTAGCACCATTTTAGAGCTAAATGATACAGGAAATCTGTCGAAAAAATCAAAGGATTACCTGGAAACCGTCAACAGTATTGATATCAACTACTTTGTCAGACTCCACCCCAAAGGTTTCACGGAACTTTTGACGCAAGAGTTTGACTTGATATCTATATGGTGATATAATAGCTAACCGGGAACTTGACTTAAGCTCTGGATATCCAGAGACCAGTTTGTGATACATCGCAAGCACAAATTCAACCTCATCAACATTTTGCCAAGAACCACTTCCAGATGGCTGGGACTCCTTCCCGTCGTGAATGTCAAAAAAGCAAAAAGGTCCAAAGCAACGGTATTCGTGCCAAGAGCGCTTTGTCTGCACTTCAACATCAGGCCCATCTTCAAGAGCCTCCTCGTAAAATTCTCTGGAAGGGAAGTTCCTAATCTGTAATTTGATACAACTAAATTAATATATTCCCAAGACACAGGACATTTTGAACTTCCTGTCATGGGACTAAACTCAACATTGCATTTGGCGTTACAAATATATTTTCCTTTACTTTGTTGGCTGTTCCAAATTGTGCGAAGAGTCTGCATCTATACAATTTATCGGTGGATTTCTCAAGCCTCACTTTCTCTCATTTTCAAATCTTATAATCTCCAGACAAAAAGCAATAAGGGTGCATGATTCATAGGTTAAACATTTGATCTTCTTTGAGTTATCAATAAAAGCTCTGTATTTCTCATGCTTCAGGATATGATGCAAGCACAATGCAACAGTAAACAAAATCAGCATCTCTGATGAATGTAATTCTATAAGAGACCAAGTCGCTAAAACTATTTTCTAGTCAAATGGGCATAGGTCAATGACAACAGTATTATTTTGCTGTTAGTAATTGGAACAAAGGCCTAACAGTTTCTAGAGCTTTTGGAAACATGTCTGGACGTTGAGTAAATGGGATTAATGTCTCAGCAGTTGCATAAAATGTGCCAGTTCATAATGTCATAAAAGAGAATGCTCGCAAACCTCTGGATGCATGCGATATTGAGTCTTCAGCATCTGTACTGGATATCCCGCCCTCTGAAGTCTCTCAAATAAGCTGGTGCAGTATCTGTCAATCCCATACCCCAGGAGGAAAGATGAAATTAGAGAAACAGGAATTAGGATTTCCAAGAACTTATCTGGTAACTTGGAACAGTTGGATTTTTTCTAGAAAAATGAAAACAAAGTTATCTCCATTTTCATTTCTAAAAACACTTTTAATATCATATTTGTCATACTGAGAGTCTAGACCTAAAAATCATAACAAGTTCTATAGTAAAATCATATTTATTTTTTGAAGAGAGTTTGGAACGATTAAAAGAAAAGACAGTTAGAAATAGGAAGCAAGCAGGAAACGAATGGTAGCACTGGAGCAGAGCTAGTGAGGTAGAGATATGAAACAGAGGGGATTGGCAGGTTAAAGGATGGGGGGACCCTGGTGGATAGATAAGCCTGGAGAGGTGAATGAATTTTTATCGTCCATTATAACATCTCTTCTTTAGACAAGATTGCAGCAGAGAGTTACAAGAGCCAGTGTACTTGTTTCTCAAAAGTTTTAAGAGGCAAAATACTTCTGTTTCATGATCTTTTATTTACAGCAAGTAGATGCAGTCATGCAGTTGCTTTACCCAAATTTTCCAGCAATAGGTGAGATCACAGTGGCTGGTAGTTGAACTGGATCACCGACCTGTAAATTATGGGAAAGATAAAAAAAAAGTTCAAAATGTCTCCTGATAAGATACAGTTTCATATCAAAGGAGAAAAAGAATAATGCTGCTCTCAAAATTCTCTTCAGCATAGAGCACATCTGACAACACAGAACAGTATCATTGTATCAGAAGTGCTCATATGTAGCAAGGGAACTTCGTCAGGTAAACAGTTCTGTTTTTTGATAAACAAAAATAGTTACTAATGTATAATAGAACTTAATAGTTTTGAATACTCATCTTCTCTAATGTCTAGGGCAACAGTCAAAATATTTTATCTTCTATAGACACCATTTCTTGTTGCTTTTTTGTAGTTTTTACTCGCCCAACAAGTGAACATGTTCAAATACTATTCAAATGTTTTCAGTAATGTGGAGATCAGGTTCACTCATTAAATAAATGAAGAGGATAAAATACAGGAAATATGAGTTCTTAGATATCATGACACAGAAAGTAGACAACATGTTGGGGAATCCCACAAACAAGAAGTCAATAAAAAGGGTGTCAAACTAATACCATTCATGTCAAAACCATGGTGTTAATTTTAATTCCAGAAGACAAGAACAGTCCATCACGGGAAGTATACTATAATCTCCCAAACTCAAGGAATACTATAAAATTAGTAAAAAGTATTGAGGTAACAATATGCATATTTGTATTCATCCATACCAGGAATACTTGTTTGCATCCATTGGACAATGGGAGAAGTGTCGATGGTTCCACCTGTTTAATAATGACGTTAAGCATTGCTCTACACAAATCAGCCAGCCATTATGAGAAAAATCCAGAAGCTCAATAAATTAGAAGGCTGTGATTGGTCCAAAGGGCAGCAGGTCCCAGACGGATTTCTTGGTTAAAAAAAAAATCCAGCTAGTTCACATACAACAGTACAAGGCAGCTTAACAAATAGAATTACTAGAAGATATTTCATAACTTACATGTATAGTCAGGAACATGATTATCAAGGAGATGGAGCATTAGTATTGACTTACATATTAGTATGTTAAGGGATATTAGTATTACTCTTATTGTTTCTTGTACTTCGATTATCGAAGTATTTTGTTGTAGTTACTGCTCCTTTTTTCGGACTGCTTCGGCATGCTTTATATAATGTTCTGTCATGTCTTCTCTACTCAATCATTTCTTTTTCGATCAGCTTTGGATTGCTTTTCCTTGAGCCGAGGGTCTATCAGAAACAAATGAGATAGAGGTAAGGACTATGCATACACTCTACCTCCCCAGACGCCATTCGCGTGAATACACTAGGTATGTTGGTGTTATGGTGGTGTTATATTAGTAGAATTATTTGTGTATGGTCTTTTACATTATTGACAAAAAATCACACCAAAAATATAAGATAGAATTACCGAATTTGAAATTTTGGAACTTCTCAGACCTACTAGTGGGATTACACCGGTATATTGTTGAAATTTTGAAACTTACTAGTCGTATATGAATTAGCAATATTACAGATCTATTTCTGTTCGGGTACGGTCCAGAAAGCGAATTTTGCAATGGTCATTGTGTTCTCTATTCAGCGGGAATTTTGTAATGGTTATTGTGTTCTCTATTCAACGGGAATTTTGTAATGGTCGTTGCGTTCTCTGTTTGACTGCCTTTAACCCATGTGGTTTACAGTATGCAGGTTACCTCCTGGTAGTATGAATAGAAGTGCAGCACCTCCCTACTTTTCACAAACCTGTCATTTTACTGACTGCTGCAACTCCCTGTAAAAGTGCCTTCGATATGACCAAAGCAAGTAACAATGGTTGGTTTTAACCACATTTTCCCCCTAAAGTAGAATAGTTAAATCTCTATTTTTTTCCTCAGAAAGTGCAATATTTCCACTACATAAGGTATGGACCACTCCATTTAAATTATCTTAGATTCCTAAGGCAAGAACTGTTAATGTCTTCTCTATAAGATAAGGACCAGAAAACCAAATTCCTCGGTTAACATGAACTGCACTTTTCTCATTCCAGACCATTTAAGCATATTTGTATGGAGTTAGGTATGACTCAATGGACTCATCCATAAGATTAGGACCAAATGCATACACTGTAGGATTATTTTTCAATAATTTGCAATTTGGTACTAGTATGTTTTGCTTGTGAACTGACACTTCTAATGTTTTATATTGTTCAGGGAAAAGGGTCAAACATACCTCTAAACTATTCAAAATGGGTCCGTTATGTTTTTGGCTCAAAAATGTCCTCTTACTAGCAAAATAGCTCAAACAATATCCTTTTTTCTTACTTTCGCTCCAAAACAAGAAAAAATGGCCCAATTTAGCTCAAGTCTTCACAAATAAGAGCACTTGTCCAGAACTTTAGATGGAGTGAAAAAAATGTCTTATTTTGCACAGTTATAGGGTAAATATTAGACCGTTTTTCTTGTTTTGGAGCGACCATTAGAAAGAAGGGTACTTTTGATCTATTTTGCTAGCTGGAGGGCGTTTCTAAGCCAAAAATGTAACAGAGAGTAAAACCAACCCATTTTGAATAGTTCTGGGGTATATTTGTCCCCAACCAGAGCTGCTGAAGTCAGTTTCATCATCTCCATTAAGTTTTACTAAAAGACAGTATATTTTAGAACTAAAACTTTCTCCAGGAGGGAATGGGCTTCGAAGATAATACGGGTGTGGGAATAAACTTTAAAATGCAAAAAGGTAAAGTAAATGAATATTCAAAGCATTACTAGCTAAGTGTACCCAATGAAGAGGAACAACAAATGACAATGACAGGTAGCAAAAACAATAAGGACCGAGTTGTTCAGCTGATATTACCATATATTGGCATGTAATAGTCATTAGATTTTCTTTTTATAAGGATAATCATTAGATTCTATCCAGAATTATAGAGAACACAGAAACTTACAGCTTGAGCAGCTTCATCTATTATAACAACGTCAAAACCACGATTCAATTTAGTGAAAACAGGAGAAGCACTAAAGCTAAGAGTGGAGAACACCTGCACATCATAATAGGTTAGTCATTGGCTGGCTTTAGGTAGTTATAAAAAGAAGGTCCAACTGAAATTGTGTGGACTTCTGTTAGCTATAGAAAGAGGTCCAACTGGCATACAATTACAGCCTCATCCAGAATAGAAGCACGAATGCTGTCTTTATCTTTCACAGGCCCTCCTTGCTTCTGCCTATCACCTATTTGTGAGTCCATGCCGGACAGTCTTTGTTCCACCTACATACACATAAACCTACCAGGTGAACACCTGCAATTGGCACTGGAATCTCTAGAAAAATGAGAGACAAGTGCAAGGTACAGACCAGGTAATCCATGGAGACTGCCTGCACTGAATGATGAGCTTTAAGACCAATTCGTACTATTTTAGGACTGTATGCACGGTCATTTTCATCCCGGATACCTGAAATCGATAATCCTTTTTATAAGGACCTGAAAGTGATAGTCATAAATTCAATTTTGCAGCAGAAGACATTCCGAGCACAAGATTGTTTGTGATTTCCTTTCATAAGACGATAAAATGTGGGCATCGAGCTTTACTGCTGATTACATAAGCTAATTAAGCAAATACATACATGCAGAAGTAAAATCTATTGAGAAGAGACAGAGCATCTCATTTTTTCCCTATAGTTCATATCATATCTCTCAATAAAAAAATTTATGTTATCTTTTCCAAGTCACCTTTAAAGTTGGAACAAAAACCATCATAGGTAAAGAATTCCTTTTTGTGAGTCTTCCAATCCTGCAAGATCATAGGCTATGATTGTTAGATGATAAGTGATACTGTAGAGGGTTTTGTTTGTGTTGCTGATTTCTTCGAAACCCTTGTGATGATTCTCTAATGCTCAAGTGTTTGCTTCGGCGGGCTGCAATTTCATCACTTTGTTGCAACTTTGAGTCTTAGAAAAGCTGTAGATTCTCTTTCAGATTTTCCCACATTTAAGCTTATTAGCTCAAAGTGCAAGCTTAGTCTACATTATATTATGATATCCTAGAAACAACCTCCATTAGCTCAAACTACAGTATATTGCTACTACAGGAATGATCTGCCCAGCACTTTGCTCAAAATTTCTGTCTAAAAGCCTATGCTTCCTCTGCCAATATTTGCATGCTGGTTGGACTACAGTTCTCGTACCCATCACACATCATAATTTATGAAAAGGGACCAGGGCATAAATTTGACATCTAATTTTTTACCTGAGAAGGCTATTGCTAGCACAGGATAAGAAGTCGCTATATTTTTTCCTGTGTTATAGTTTAAAAAGAGAAGATAAGGAAAAGGTAAATTTGACTTCTATTCTTTACTTAGATTAACATTGCATTTGGGTGATACAGCTCAGCGTAAAGAGTTCTTACAGGTTTACCGATGACTGCATTCCCTTGAGTAACCCCTAAATCCTAATGTAAGGCTGGTTAAGCAAATTTAAGTATACCGACATTTCTCATAGCACTCATCGACTTAGTTATCACATTGTATGTTATATCTATTTCATTCACAAGTGAACAGATACTAAAAGCTTCAAAGTGACTGATATAAGATCAGTGAACAGATCTTCTTCAGGCAATTTTCAGAATAATAGAAATTTCATGTTGTAAAAGCACAAAAGGTGCAGAGAAGTGTCCTATAATTTTGTAATTGAACAATCAGGTAATGATATTCATCATAGCAACACCACCACAACTTGTGTGAGAAGAAATCCGTACATAAAAAAGAGCGTACCAGTGTTTAGAATCCGCAATACAATCTCGTCGAGCGCAGAATTTGATGGAGCACAAACTAGAACACGAACACGATACTTCCGACTGGAATTGACCACTTCTGGTTTCTAGAAAAATAGCTTAGTGTAAGAGGGCACAAATTTAAATCTCTCATATCATTACGATGTACAACATCAAACATACCAAGTCATTGCCAGATGTAGGAAAAAACCCATCATCCCCATCTATTGGCATTTCTTGGTCTAGAGGATTAGTCCCACCTAACCATGGAGATGCTTTTCCCCAGTGTTTGTATCTGCAAAGTTCAAACAGTCTTAAAGAGATCTGGAAAAGGAACCCTTATCACAATTCTTAACTTTGAATTTATTCATATTATACATGTATCTCGAAGAAGCATTGGTAAAATAGGGGAGACAAGTTGTAAACAGCCCACAAATACACCTATAAACTGTATAGATCACTCAGCCAATAACACTTTTTTGAGGATATCACTCAGCCAATAAAATTCAAAAGAATACACCCTCTTCCGCCCAGGTTCTCCATCCATCCAGAAAGAAAGGAGATGTTGGATCTTCACAAATATCAGTCAACAAGTGTATATATAATTAGCTTCCTCTCCACAGTCAAAGGATCTTGCTTCTAGATATGGTGCCACAACTTGGAAAACAAAATGATGCACACAATGGTTTCTACTGTGTCATTTTAATATGCTTGAGGATTACAGAGTTAATGAAGATTTTATCACCCGATTTTCTTAATCCTTTCATCATGTAGAGATTAAAAGACTTCATATACACATATGTATGGCTGGTAAATATACGTAGATACATCAAGACAATGTTCATTTTTAGATAAGTACATCAATCAGCCCGTATTTATAAATATAAACAGGAGTTCACGTATGTGTTCACGTATGTTCTGTAGACATACTTGTCTGACATGGATAATTCTGGTCCACGTTTTACACTGCTCAACTTCACCCTGCACAAATTCAGTAGATAAAAGAGAATGGGTTATCCTTTCCGTTAGGTAAACTTTGTATTATGTACAGATAAACTGAATAAAGGTGAGCCCTTAATGTTTTCCGTCGAAGGCAATATGTCATAGCAACAACCAGACTTCTTTTTCTAATATAAATACATCCCAGGGATAAAAAAAGTAAGTGGCATACCTGTTGGAGTGTACTCTAGAAGGAGTTGCATGCAAAATGGCACTGAGAATCCCAAGTATGGTTTGTGTTTTTCCAGTCCCTGGTGGACCCTAGAGTAATGAACTTTGTTAAATACTTAACTTTATTAAAGTTCCGACTATTTGGTTAAGAAGCATCAATGAGACTAGATTAACTTGAATATCAACCACTGCCTTCTTAAATTGTATACACTAATCTCTTTTTGAGGTAATTTTGATACATTAAAGTATTCTTCATGGAGTAAATAAAAACAAATAATTGAGCATGGAGCAGCTCCACTCGTCATGGCTTATAGATGCATACGTACATACATCACAAAATAGTACACTTGAAAGAGCATTAAGAAAAGGCCTACTTTGTTTATACAACCTAGAAAATAAATGGATAAGTCAAACCTGTATCAACACAAAAGTTTTCCGTGAAAGCCCTGCCTGCAAAGAGAAATGTTGAATGAGAAAAATGTATGCTAAGTTTTACATGACTGAGAACTATTAATAGGTCATCAAGGGGTACAGAAGCACTGAGTTAGTATAGACAACATATATACATTTATATATGTGTGTGCGCACGCGCTTATGTAAAAAAATAATATATTAGAAAAGTGCTTACTGCATATTATGATAAAGTTGTTTTTAGAAACTCACATTAATAGCATCAAGCTGAGACTTGTTGTGATTGCTTTCAAGAAATTCCTTCAAGGGTCTAGATATTTTCCAAGCTTGATCTTCTGTAGAACGATTGCTATCAGCTGCTGATAGTATCAAATCCTTAAATGGGAGGGAGCTTACTGAACGCAGAGCAACATATTCACGGGCTATCGTTGATAAACTGCATATCTGCAAATTGAAGCACACATGTAAAAAAGGAAAATCACTTCAAAAGAGTATACCATACTTTATTTTCTTCTTTAAAAGCAGTACCAATTTCAACTTTGTAGGAACTGGTACTTTTTGTTTACTTGGTAATATTAAAACTGAAGCAGACAAATAAATTAGCACGTCTCAACAACGTACGCTGCACATCATCTGAATCTGCTGTGCTTGCTTCAAACATGCGTGATGCGGGGAACTGATTCATCTTCACCATGACTAACTTAACAAGATTGAACTAACATAAATAAACATAGAGCATATCTACTGCGACTTAACACAGTTTTCGTACATAAAGAACCAAAATCTAGCATTAATTCCTTCAGTATCCTTTTGAATTTGATTTAGCTCAATTTTTTAAGTTTGATCTACACAGGCTCAACATCTCCTTTTTCAGACTGGAGCTTCATCCAGAAAGTATAATAAACTCAGCCCAAGTGTTACATATTAACCACATATAAGAAAAGACGTAAGGTAGAATCACAAAGAAATTTGACAAGAATTTAGAAGTTATGTTGGGGTACCTTGAGAACATGCAAAAGCTTCGCATTTTCTGTAACAAGAGGACGCATACTCAAAAGCCTAGAGCAAGCTTCAATTTCCTGTGTATTCAATTGTTTGACCTCTCCGCTAAGGTGCATCCGAAGTCTTATTTTGTCTGGTCGACGATCCTCAACCAACGCAAACGCATATGCAGTTGGGAGTCTCTTACCATCTCCAAACTGCAAACATTTCCCCACAAGCACCCAAATATTGAAGAAAATTTTTTATTTCAGACAATCAAAATACCTCATAAAGAAAACAACAATGTACGATGATCACATTATAATGCTTGTATTTAAAATTAAGTAGCATGGCATGGGGACACAATTTTTTTAACACGTATATCGGACTCATTAAAAGTAAACAACTGAAAAGCACAAAGAAAGTTCACAGAAATAGAGTACCTCCTTATTTGAAAGTAACAACAGATCATTCTGTTGTATTGATTCAGCATCACTGCATGAAATCATTGGAAAGTGAAATCCGTCAATCTCACTGCACCCTACTGTTACTGCCTTCATCCAAAGTGTCTCTACAATTCCCAAGCACAAATATGCTAAGCACGTGAATGCAGAAATCAACCAAATAAAATGATAAAATGGATTTTTGAAGATACACCTATATAAGCTTTTATGTATATGAAACTGCAATTTATGTGAATAAATTGTGAAAATACCAGTCATTCTCTAGTTTTAAAGGCAAAAGAGTAATTATAATAGTATTAGTAGTTCTTGAGTCCATATATTTGTAATGGAAATCCAATAACACATGCATAAGTTCATGTCAACAAGTGGACAGAATCATCCTTCCTTTCATCTACTAACACCTCTTTAAGGCTGCCCAACAATGAACACAGCAAGAAAAACTACTACTGTGCTTCAACCCGAAATTAGTTCAAAATCTTCAAATCTTTTAACAGATAATTCTTGTCGGTCTTGAATTGTTTTGAGATTACGGCGTTGTTGTTTTCTTAGTATGGTTCTTTTCATGAAAATCCACATACACATCAACTTCGTCTTAATTGTCCATATACTAACCCAAACAAAACTCAAAAACACGAAAAAAGGGATATAACACTATCCAGTATAAGGGGAAAAGGAAGGTAAAAGAAAACTAAGGAGTGGGGAAAAAAAGCAAAATCTTGGGGCAAGAATCACTTAAATGTGTTTTTCTTTTTCTTTTTGGTAAAATCCTAAACACATTAACAATATGGGGTTAGATAACCAATAACAAGAACAAAGAAGAAGTACCTTCTTCATCATCTTTTTTCCCTTGTATTATTTGAGCTTTAACTTCTTCAAATAAAAGAGGTTCAAATGTTGCAAGATAATCTTGAACATCTTTATACGAATTCTTTGCTTTTCTCAGAACAAGAGCGTTTTCATCATCCCCTTTACCCTTCTTCCGCTAAACATAAAGAAAGATATCAAAACCTACATTGAAATACAAAACAAGAAATTGCAAGAAAAAATTAGTAAAATTACATCGGATTCTTTGATGAGACGAAGGTAATCCCAACTGAGAACAATTTTGTAAAAGCGTAAACTTAACGCTTCTTCCTCTAACTTGTTCTTGTCGACCGCCATTTGAGAAAGGCAACTCCCCTTCTTGTGGGTTTTAGGGAAAACAGAGGCATTACAGGGTTTTTGAGGAAGAAAGGGGTAATTATATAGTTTTCCTTTTCTTTTGTGATGATATTTTTAATTAATGAAATTTTTTGGACAAATAATTTTATAAATAAAAAATATTTTATTTTCTAAATTTTACATATAATTAAATGATGCCAACTAAAGTTGATTGAAGTGGGTTAATATGTTCTTCGAATATATTAAAAGAAAGCTTGAAATACAAGTTTAATAAGTTCATTTGATATCGAAAATTGATTATTATATTGTGCTTTAATTTTTTTATGACAAAAAAATTTTTCTATAATCACCGAAATCTATTATCAAAGTCAGTTGAGCGAACACATATTATTAAATAAAGTATTTTTATATATATTGTATGATTACTATTTGATTTTTATAATATATATTGAATTTAATTTAAAAGAATTGCACTATTCTACACAATATATGAACTAATAATCTTCAAAGCTAATATTTTTAATACGAAAATAAAGCAATTTAATAGACCTTCTATTGTTAATCATAACATTATATAATCTATGCACTATTATTTTTTACAAGATACATTACAATCATATACTAATATTAATTTTTTCATTACACAATATATGCATAAAATAAATTAAAATATCCTAATTATATTGTTTGTAGAATATATATAACAATGACATATTGAGTATAGTTTTACAAAATGAGATGTGAAACTATATATGCAGACGTAATATGTACCTCAGAGATAGGACATAATCTCCAATACCATCATGTCAAGATAAAAATAGCCCCCCCCAAAAAAATAGTAAAAATAACAAAAACAAAGACCACGAGCGAAAGTTAAATAAAAATATTCGAATCATAATAAAAAATGCATTGAACATGTTATCAAACAAACATAATTTAGTGTAAAACTGTTATAGTTTGAAAATATTATCACGGGATAATGAGATATTTGATCTCTCTTTTTTATGGAGCTACACTTCAATAAAAAAATTAATTTCACTATAAATTACTCATATTTTTAAAAAATAATTCTAATTTTTGTTTTGTAGCCAAACACAACTTAATTTCCAAAAACAAAAAATATTATATTTTCCACTATAAAAATATATTTTATTTTTCTTCAAAATACTCATGGCAAACATCCATTGGTTTAGTTTAGTAGTTCATGACATTTAAAAAAAAAAAATTATATTTACATTTTACAAGAAAAAATATAAAGATGTGAAAATCTATTTAAATCGCGGTAAGTTAGACATCGAAAACTATTTTTAAGGGAATTAAAAAAGAAAAAGAAAAAAGAGGAGAGTAGAATGGGAAAATAAAGAAGTAGGGATCAGGGATTGTCACACTGCGTTTAACATTTGACATTAGCCTGCGTTTATCATTGACGCCACTGAGTCTTTTTTCCGGCCGCCGTCTCCTCCTCCAAAACCCTAAACCTCAATATATATTATCACCTCCGGTACCGGAAATGGTATGACTAAAAAACGGGTTCTAAATCTAAGATCGATTCAAACCCCTACTATCGGCGACTGGAGATAATGCCCTTGTGGGTTCAACGGGCGTCCAATATCTTCCTCATTGCTCGATTTCATGGTCTCACTTCTTCAAAGTCTATCCCATCATACGGACCTGGACCTGGACCTGAAGCGGTTTGGTTTACTAAAGTTGTATGTCTCCTCTGTTTTCACCATTCTCAATCGCTTGATGTATTCGGTTCTGATTATTTTCGTCAAAATTTGGACCCACATATTTCTTTCACCGTTATTCACCATATTAATACCAATTTGAATAACCCCAGATTGGCATTTCGTTTTTTACAGTGTACTAGGATCAATCTGAATCTTGTTCATTGTATTGGGAGTTTTAATTTGCTTTTGAGGTCACTTTCTCAGATGGGGTTTCACGATTCCGCTATGTTAGTGTTTAAGTATATGAAAGCTGATGGGTATTTACTAGAAAATTCGATTTTGGAAAGTGTTGTATTAGCACTTGCAAATGCGGGCAAGTTTGAGATTGCCAAAGAAATTTTGATTTCACAAGCTGAGTTAGGTAAGGAGGAAGGTAGTATTGTTAGGCCTTTTGTACATAATAGTCTTTTGAGTTTGTTAATGAAACGAAGTAGGGTAGATGAAGCTGTTGATTTTTTCAAACATCATATTTTGAGGTCAGAGAGATTGTTCCCAGATACCTGCACTTTTAACACTGTGATTCGTGGGCTTTGTCGAGTTGGAGGAGTTGACAAGGCATTTGAGTTTTTCAATGACATGGGAAGTTTTGGTTGTTCCCCTGATACTGTTACGTATAACACTCTTATAAATGGGTTGTGTGCTGTTGGTCAAGTAAACAGAGCGCAAGGTCTGTTAGGAAATCTTCAGTTACAAGATGGATTGTCACCTGATGTTGTGACATATACTTCTCTTATCTCTGGTTACTGCAAGTTGGGCAGGATGGATGAGGCTATAAATCTGATGGATGAAATGATTTCTTATGGTATTAGTCCAAATCTAGTTACTTTTAACATTCTTATTAATGGTTTTGGCAAGATAGGAGACATGTTTTCTGCTATAAAAATGTATGGAAAGATGTGTGCTGTTGGTTACCCTCCGGATGTTGTTACCTTCACTTCTCTCATTGACGGTTATTGTCGGACTGGAGAAGTAGATCAGGGCTTAAAGCTATGGGATGACATGAACAGTAGAAATTTATCTCCAAACTTGTATACGTATTCTGTTCTTATCAGTGCTTTGAGCAAGGAGAATAGATTAAATGAAGCTCGTGAATTATTGAGGCAATTGAAATCGAGGGATGACATTGTCCCCCAACCATTTCTATACAACCCTGTGCTTGATGGGTTTTGCAAGGCTGGAAATTTGAGCGAAGCAAATGTCATTGCTGCAGAAATGGAGAGCAAAGGGTGCTGCCATGATAAAATCACCTTCACCATTCTCATTCTTGGGCATTGCATGAAAGGAAGAATGCTTGAAGCTTTGGCCATTTTTGATAAGATGCTGTCTTTGGGTTGTGTCCCAGATGATATCACAGTAAGTTGCTTGACATCATGCCTTCTAAAAGCTGGGATGGTAAAGGAAGCTTATAAAGTAAGGCTCATTCCATCAAAAGACTTGAATCCTGATTTATCACCTTCAAAGCAATTTGTACCATTCCGGACAAGTTTGGATATCCCAGTGGCTGTTTAATTTTAAAAAATTACCTGGTTCCGTTGGCACTGCTTTAGCGACATGTGAATCGTTGTTCCCTTGAAGTGCTTCAGGACGTGAGAAGATTGCTTCAGCATATTTATATCAAGCTCAAGCATCATGGTCATCGTCGTTTCTGTAAGGTGAGAAGCTCCAGTAGTTTTGTTAGCCTGTTTTGATAAGTTCACAAATGTGTCATTTGTGGAATTAACAGGAAGGAACCCTTTAGTTTACAAACTTATGAGACCTGCATTTCTAAGATCTTTAGTTCAATTCATCATTAGCATGAGAAGCATTACATGTGTCCCTCTAATTTCTTCAGGTTATAAGCTCCCTCATTTTGAGAAAAGAATACTGGCCATAAAAACAAACAAAAGAAAGAAAACAAGAAGACGCCTTCTGCTTACCTTCTCATGAGTTTACCCCAGGTTATCTTGTGTTAAGCTTTATTATGTCATCTGATAGTCTGATAGGGTTCCATCATTTTGACAGGATTTTGATGGATAACTATCAGAAACTTAAGGATTGTACATGGAACTAATGCCTTCTCTTTTTTTAAAAAAAGGAAGCGGTCCATGAAAATCAGCTAAGCTACCATGGAATAGTGTAATAATGGGAGGCTGGTGGGAAAGATTTGAAGAGTTTTTTGAGTGAGAAGAACTGAAATGGGAAATTAAATATACAATGAAAAACAATGTTTATTTGTTGAAAGTCTTGTGAGAAACTTTTATACTACGTTGTCATTTTTGTACATTGTTATCAGTGGTGTGAAGGAATTTGGTCTGCAGATTAAAGGGCTTTCTTGAGAAGGCTCTTGAAGCTGCTAAGAACGTGCATGTTTTGTTCATCTTCAAGTTTTTACAGAATTTCAGCTAAAAAGTTTTTTCTTGTTTGTTTGATTTTCAACTATAACATGTGAGTATTGGCTTTGTTCTTCTGTTTCTCAATTTGACTGTGTCCAGCAACCTTTTTGGTGACAGCTGCTAGGAGTTTTCCCGCACATCGAGCGCATATTGGCATCTTTTATAATATTGGTCGACGTCCTCGATGTAGGTAAGCTTAACCTTTGAAGTACTACTGACCATATCATCAACTTGATTTACTCCACCATTAAGCAGTCAGCTGACATTCCAAAATGAGTGAGAACTGTCTAAAATTACTTGTCTTTTTTAAAATTCACATTTGCCAATTTTATAGAGTTCAAATGCACTTGCACTCTTTCTTCATCATTTCCCTTTTTTCTATTATGGTATGATATCATGTGTCACTCCCACTACTTTCTAGGGCCGGTGGCCTTTTCTCTCTTTCCTAAGTAGCAACAGCAATAGGGTTACCATCTTATAAGGTTGATCATATGATCTTTAATTGGTCATAGTTAACAGCAAATTAATTTGCAGTCTCAAAGGTCATTTAAGCCCTCCTTCCATATTATGTCAGTCAAGTATCAGCTGAAAGATGCATTTCAATTTGTGTTTAAATGTCTGCTTCTTGTGAGTTATTACCTGTCAGCTATCTCAGCCATGTAATCTAGAGTAAATGGTTACACTAACTATGTAAATGGTGATTATTTTGTATTTCATCGCACTTCTGTTTATTGTTTTTGTCTTTATATCAGTGTTGGCCTCTTCACCTTGTCGTTCTCATTCTGGAAGATGCATTATCAGCAGATCTGTGTTTAAATTATTCAACCTTTCTATCTTGACTCCTCTGTAACTTGGATGCTAGAGCCTGCTTGTTTCGTTTCTTTAAACTTTGCACTTGTCAATTTGTTGGAATATAGTTGGTCACTTTTTTCCTGAATAAATGTTGTTGCTTCCTGAATTTTCATGCTGGCACCACTCTATATTTCCTCCATTTATTTAGAGAAGTGTGGTGTTCTGCTGTGCCTGTGGTCTTGCTTATATTCCTGTTCCAATCTGTTTCTTTCAGGTTGTCTTTTCTGGGTTTAGACAAGATCTTCAAAAGTTGACAAGTCTCAGATTATTCTCCTCACAAGCTGGGGCTATGTAAGTACCTTTTATAGATGTTTGATTGTTTTTTCTCCCCACAAATGATTTGGAAGAAGTTTCTCCGCATGTGGGTATGCCAATCAAATGTTCTCGCCGTCGAAAATTGTAATAATAAATGGAAAAAGTCCTTTCTGAAGATCTGTGTTGGGATATTTGCCCATAACTTTTATGATTAACCAGTTGAAACTAATTATGGGAGATGTAGGCAAATAGAAAAATGATTGGTTTCAACTGGTTGAACAAAAAAGTAGTGTATTTGTTTATACCAAGTGTTAATGTTGATTTGTCGCTCAAAGTTCTCAATCAATAAGGGTTTTGAAGTCCCCAAAAACAAAATTGAACGAGTCTTACACAACCTTTGGTATTTTGACTTAAACAACTAAGCCCTGGTCCCAAACAAGTTGTTTGGCTATATGTATCCTCAATAACTATGTCTCACCATCTAAATTCATCTCAGTCAACCTTAATAATCTGCAATAATGCTATGCCCACCTGTTGAATACAATGCCTTCTGATGGATGTAAATAGTTGCCATACAGAAGTTTGTCTGATTATGAAATGACAGAGCGATTTTTGTATGCATCCCCTTGTTTACATACTGAATTTCTGTTCTTGGGTTTTTGTGGGGCATAATGCCGTGTTACCATTAATGTTGTATAAAGTATGGTACTTGCATCTTATCAAATGCCTAACAAGACTATTTTCGAACCCTGCAGGTGGAGACACGATGACTGGGGTCGAGGAAGGAAGTGTGCTATCCTCAGCACCGATGCCAAGTGATACAGAGTGAACATCCCAAGGGCAGACATCTCATTAACACCCAACCAAGGCACGTATCCTTCAGGTGGATACGCAAGTTGTCTGGGTTGAGGAGGGAACTTGGCTATGCTCATCCCTGAAGCTTTGCATATTCATTGATTAAATTCACTGTTGAGATTCAAGGGACAGAATGCATATATGATCAACGGGCTAAACAAGAAAATTAACCTTCATCCGCCTCTTGTGTACATTGATGTGATGAGAGTTCTATGTAAGTAACAATCTTGTTACCACTGGATAGTGAAATCAGGCCATATACATGTCCATTTGAGACGTAGTGCACAAGTTCTGTTCTGATCTTTACATTTCCATATTTATAACGAAGACCAGTATCACTCTTCCCAAGCAATGCTCGTTTGATCTGTCTTTATAAGTTTATTACCACTTAGCAATATATACAAAGGCAACAGGGTGCCAAATTTTCTTGCCCCTCTGAACGTTTATCATTTATGTTGGGCTTTTTTCAAGATTTGTATCTACCTTTCTCATAAAGAGAACAGAACTTCCTCCCGCATGAAACTTTCTTTATTTGCTACTCTGCTCTCCAAGTAGGCGCTTTATGCTCTGATCTTCCGGTTAAAGTCAAGCTCCGGGTTTAATGTCACAGTTTGATAATTGTAATTTCGTAAGTTCGATGTTTCACTTACACAGAAAATTCTACCATCTCCCCACTTCTCTCACTATTTATGGACCAGCCTAGCCCAAGTCCTCCCTCGCTAAAGAAGGAAACGAAAACATTTTGTTTCACATGTTTAATTGGTAGAAGCCAGCCTACTGCCTATCTCCTATATTAATGCTTCTAAATTTGGAGGACGTGTACAAAAAAATATGAAATGATTTTTTTTCATTTATCTAACTGTAATAGATTAAAGTATTTAGTATTTATGCCGTGGAAGGTAATAAATATCCAATATAATAAGCACAAATTAACTCAAACGCCTTCTTATTAAAAAAAAAGACTTAGTAATGTACTAATGTTTACACACAAACACTCATGTGACGTAAAAGAAAACCCTAAAAAAGAAATTCATGTGATGTGATGTCTAAAGTCTGATAAGTTGGCACTATGAACAAATCCAAACAAAATCCATTTGTCTGTTACACGTTTTTAGGTGATATGTACCTCCTGAGTTACCTAAATAGAGTTGTGACGTTGTTTGCTTTGCCAAATAGTGGGAACTACTTTACCTTGCAAACCAATCGCACCTTGCTTAAGTTTTTTTATTACATATTATACGATTGACACTAATTACATATGACTTACAATTATAAAACGAAATTCTTCTGTGAAATATTCCTTTAATTTAATTTGATCATCTGATAACTTTATACAAGTTTAAAAAAGTAAAGAAAACATCGTAATAAAGTTTTCCACCTTGGTTTTGGACCATTCAAACTCTTGCGTTTGTTCAAATAGCTTATGGTTTAAACTTAACGTAGAGCAAAAGGTATGACCAGATCATACCCAAAAAAAAAAACAAAAAAAACAAAAGAATTGCGTAAATTACAATCCTGTCCCTAAAAAAAATCTCTGAAACTAGCAATTACTTAATTAATTAAACAAGCCTTAAATAAATATGCTTACTTCAAAGATATTTTCGTCATTACTCACCTCAGCTGAGGAATTACAAATAGCTCCCCACAAAAGTTCCAACCCCTTCAATTTCCCCGCAAAACCAAACACCGACCTGCCATAAAATGAAGAAATCAACGGTGAAAAATAGAGGAATTCAAACGGAACCGGAAAAACTGACGGAGCCGGAGATGAACGCGGCGTTGCAGCTTATTCAGCTTAGCGGCGATTCCGATAACAGCCGTGAAATTTACCATAACGCCGGCGACAGTTCAAGAGTAGTGATCGTAGAAAGGGAGCACGGAGAAGAAGAAAGCGTCGGCGATACGGCGGACGTATCATCGTCAACAGCCGTGAATATGGAAGAGATTTTCGACGAAGCTTCTCCTCCTAAGAAAAGGAAGTTCCGATCTGTCGCTGCACTTTATCAGGTTACAAAACCTTTGATCCTTAAGAATAAACATCGCAAGTTTAAATCCTGATAGCCAAAAAAACCTATATGTAAATTATTTTGTGTGTATATATATATCCATCGAACGACATCAATAAACATTATTGTAGATATTTTTGGTGCAGTATATCGAGTTATTTATCGCTTTAACCGAAAAATATCAGTAGATCGGTTGATTGATTACTTAAAGTTTTATCTCGTAGTGTTGATAAGAGTTTGATTCCAATTTGTAATTCTTTTTTTCTGTAGTCACCAATTTTTACTTTTTGCTTTTTTAAAAAAATTATCCTTTATCTAATTAACTGATTGTTCATGTTCATGATCATGATATGTGCATTTGTTTGATTGGGTGGTTTGGGGTTACTGAATGGGGGAGATTCTCGAGTGTTCTAGAATATTCTTGTTAAACCTTGCAGGTTGAATTCAACTTTCTGACATTAGCAAATTAATAAAATCAAAATACTGGAAGTTAATTTGAGTAGCACATGTTATTGATTATCTAAATTCGTTTAATTTTATGATTATTACTTGTTCTACATGAATTAAAAGCCAATCACAAGGCATTTAAATTTGGACGTAATGTTGATTATCAAGAAATTGATCAGACAAGTACATCAAGTTAGATTATTTTTTATTTTTTTTAAAAAAAAATCCTTTTTTAAGAGTTTGATCAACAACGCATGAATCGGTACCACAGCTCATTTCCCCCTCAATTTATGTCTGCTTGAACTTTTAAAAACTTAACAACAATAACATATTCTATAAAATTCTACTTAGTGGAATCTGGAAAGGAGTTTTACCTTTAAAAACTCAAGCTTATATGTGCTAATATGATGATCGTTTCCCCTTCTTCTAGTGAAGAAAAAGAGAGAAAGAGATCATTTGGGTATTGATGAAATATTTTTGTTTGAAGCAGAAAGACGATACTCAAAATTAATCATGAGTATTTCTAGTTTAAATCTTGTTTTGGGTACAAAATTGCATCAGTCAAGGTGTGATTTATCTTTTATTGTGAATTTTTTCGGTATAAATTTGAATATAGTTAAGTCTCTATGAATACGAGACATCGAATGAAAAATTAAAAAATTAAAATATTATAACCTTTAACTAATTGAATGGAGCCTTAGTTTATATATATGGTAAGGCGGCATGGACGGTCCGCACCCCCTTGCCGTTATGGGGACTCAGTCTATTATTTAGTCTTTTTTCTTCCTTGAATGGTCTCCTCACATGTGGCTGAAGTTATTGTAGAAGAATCCTGCTTTTATTATAACTATAAACAAAAGGATTCTTTGAGACTTTCATAAATTCGTAATTGTTATCTTTTAAATGTGTATTAGATAAATTTGTGATTTGCAGACGATACAGGTAATGTAACTTACACTAAGCAAAGTGTGAAGCAACAACCTCGACTAAAAAGCATTGATAATAGTTCAAATCGATCTGTGACTTCTCACGTAAGAAATGTAAAAGGAAAAAATAATTAACTAAGTGGATTGTTTTTGTACCCAAGCAGAGACTTTAAGTATGTGAGAGGTACATATAGCCATTAGAATATACATAATATATTTGATATTATTGAGATATTATGGATAGTAATAGAGTATTTACGATAGTGAATGTTGATATAGCTAGTCGTGAATTAATGCGTTGTTGTTGTTTATTGAAATACTAAACAAATAAAGCAAAAATGATAGTGACTACACATACAATAAATCTCAATGAGATTGATGATGTATAATTATTGTTATTGTTTATTTGTTGCTATTAAAACTGAAGAAGTACAGACATATTATAGTATATATATCTATATTATAATTTTAGCGTGCATGCACGTACTATTGTCTAAGTTACCAGTACGTTAATTTCTGCAACATCTGATCATATTTTTAATGATAATAATGTAAACCAAGGGTCAAAACTTTTGACAAGAATTTAAAAAGATAAAACTAATCATATTACATAAGGAATATTGAGAAGTATAAATGTATATGTTTTACATGTTGGGTGATCTTGGGCCTTCTCAACCCAAAAGCTAGCTCAAAGGTTGAGGCTTTTCCTCACACTTATAAATTGACCACCAGCCCCTTCCACTTCCGATGTGGGATAAACCCAACAATCTCCCCCTTCACACATCGGGCCTTGGGCCGGAGAGAACGACAACCCAGTTCCTCCCGGTGGGCTGAGACTTGTTGACAACCTGGGCTCTGATACCAATGTTGGGTGGTCTTGGGCCTTCTCAACCCAAAAGCTAGCTCAAAGGTTAAGGCTTTCCCTCACACTTATAAATTGACCACCAGCCTCTTCCACTTCCGATGTGGGATATAACCCAACAATCTCCCCCTTCACACATCGGGCCTTGGGTTGGAGAGAACGACAACCCAGCTTCTCCCGGTGGACTGAGACTTGTTGACAACCTGGGCTCTGATACCAATGTTGGGTGGTCTTGGGCCTTCTCAACCCAAAAGCTAGCTCAAAGGTTGAGGCTTTCCCTCACACTTATAAATTGACCACCAGCCCCTTCCACTTCCGATGTGGGATAAACCCAACATTACATTCATATCAAATCAATAAATATGGATTTTTTCAAAATTTATGAGAAGGCCCTAAATATAAAAGAAAATATTTGTTATATTCACTAGAAAATTCATATTGAAGTTTAATTTGCACGATTAATATTTTTTTTTTAATTATATATGAGAACCTTTTTCAAAAGGCATGGGAAAATTTTATACCGTGTTTTTTTCATGGTACAAACTATGCATGATTTATAAACATGGCCAAAGATATAGCAACTATATTTGAACATGGAGCCAATAGGACTTAAATATAACAAATAACAAACTTTAGGGGTAGTTTCGTAATTAATTCCATCGTCAATGGCGAAAAGCAAGAGAATGCAGCCGGAGATGAAGGCGGCGTTGCATTTTGATTCTTTTATGACAGTGCATGGCATTTATTATGATAGATCATTTTATGTGTATCTCGATTATTTTTATATTATATTTATTGATTAATTTCATCATGCATTTACGAAGTATGATTTATTTACTTTTTACGTATAAACAAGATCAGACTGCATTGAAAATTAGTAAAGAAATGACTGCGGTTCATTTATTTATCTTAATAAGTATAATACTTATATACTATGGTAAATATTTCTGGATGCGTAAAATTTGATGGAAGAGTTGCATATAAGTATTTTGAATAAGTTTCTAGAAATATAGTCTTTTATTTGACAAACAAAGTAAAAAAAAATGTTACAGCTTTTTTGATTTACAGTTCAGCAAGTTGCTTTTCTTGTTTTTGAAGTGTATTGATAGGCTCTCATCAGTTGAAGATGAATTTAATTGGAGTTTTCTCACAGAAAAAGATTTTGATACGAATATATTAATTAAAAAAGATTCAAGCAATAGAAAGAACAAAAAGAATGTTGAAATGTAAGTATATTTTGGTATAATATAAAATGTTTTCCATGACATACGATCATTCTTAATTAATTACTTGATAATCTCATGTTTAATTTATACGGTCTACAAATGACTCTTCTTTAAGAATAATAATGTTGTGTTCATTCTATTCATATCTAATTTAGTTTGTTTTGACATGATTAATATTAGATTAAAGTATTATCCAGAGATGAATTCAGATGGAGAAATAGTGGATAAAATGGTATAAATTTAGCAATTAGCAGTACTATTTTTTAGATGATAGAACTATTTCATTTTTAGCTATAAGTTTTGGATTTAAGTCTAAATATGATTTTTTTTTCTATTGAAAGCATTTAGAATAGACTTTATAATGTGCGATTTAAATTTAATTGAAATTTGAATTGATGAATTTCAAACAGACGCTTTTCACTTTCACGTTTCTGTATTTTAATTCTTTTATTATTTGATATTCTATGATCTTGTAATGATGTTTGAAGTAGGGTTTCTCGATATTCAACTTCTTTCATCTATTTTTCAAAAAAAAAATTAAGACCATCAACATTTTAATGGTGTTTTCTCAACCATAATAATAATAACAATAATAATAATAATAATAATAATAATAATAATAATATATTGCCATTATTTTATAAAGACGTTAATATTGTTTTTGAAAGACATCTTTGGCTCAAATACGATAAATCTAAATTAAGAAAAAGAAAAGGGAAACAATGAATCAAAATCTAATAATAAGGATTTGAAATTAATATAATAAAATAATTTGATAATCAAACTATGTGAAAAAATTATTAAGTATTAGTACTACTTATTTTCTTTTGTGGAATTTATTCCTTCTACTCTATGTGGTGTCACCTTTAGAGTGATGTTGGATTTCAGGATTTACGCGTGTACTAATTAATCACAACTTCATCCCCAATTTATTTAATAAAAATACAATTGGATTAGCCATTTAGGAGCACTTCATAAATCAAAATGTTTCACCCTCAGGTTAATTCATCTTCAGTTTCTCTATTTTTTTTCTTCATTATTAACATAACTCATGTGTTTGTTTATTTTTATCCTAGTTCTATAGAATTTTTGAAATCAAAAGTATCTTTTTATTTTCTGGGTATATGTAATAAATGCAGCTCAAATTGAATATTTAAGTTCTGCAGAAAAGCAATATTTGAGTGAATGCATGTTCTCTTTCCTAGATTGTACTTTCTCAGTTTTTAAAATGAAAAAATAATTAAGAACAACTAAAAAAGAAAAAGTAAACAAATATGTAGTGGTGTTGTAGCAATTTTCTAAAAAAATATCTAAATAGAAATATGTGAACTTATACTTGAAGTATATATAATGCCTTTTAAGAAATTTAAATCAAACTCTCTAACTAAGTAGTTATTGGTAGCACTCTTAACGTTCTTGTTAATATTTTGTTTTTGCTATAATCTTTCAAAAAGATTAAGTATGTCGCAGTAGAAATTCCTATATTTGTAGTACTGTAATTTATTTGTTTATTGCACCTAATGTGTATATTAGAACTAGTAGTACTAGATGATATTATAGCATACAATCAAGATGAAAGTTCAACTGATTTCAATACCTTTAGTAGGAAATACAGCTATATATATATAGAAATTACTACTATTTGAATAGATTAAAAAAATAATATTGAACCTATAATTTTAAAAATTTAACAGATTCAATGATAAAAAGAACCTAAAGATCAAATCGGTCAAATTCATATTTTATGTCCACTATTTCGTAATAGTTTGCACCCCTCCTTTTGAAATCCTTTGTGTACTTCTTGATGTACTTAGTAACCTTCCCGAGATGAGATACTTTTGTGTATGCCTTTACGAGATGCTGTGAGGACAAGTATCTTATCGAAGAATTGGAGATATAATTGGTGTAGACTGTCACAGCTGAAGCTTGATCAAACACTTTGGGAAACCTACAGTTCGATTCACTAACGTTTTCTATCACCTTTTGGCCCTTCATGCAGGACCAATTTCTAAACCATCCTGTTCTTTTGACATTTTCTTCCTGCCTAGTTTATGTTTGTAGGACCAGGTGAAGTACCAACTAAGCTTCCCTCCGCTCTTAAATGCCTTAAACGTCTTTTCCTATGTGAGCTTTGCTTCGATGAACTAGTCGAGCTGGTTGCATGGGCTCTTTGCTTACTAAGAAGCTCCCCGCATTTAGAGGAACTTGAAATCAAGTTATATACATGTTTGTACACTTCCTTATTTTCTTACTCACTAGATCTTCAGTTTTAAGTTCATAGTGACGTATTTTCGTTGATATTAGGGACCTGGTGATCTTTCTGGTGAATTGCTAGATTGGGTTCCTTGGGACACTGTTGATGAAATTCTTGCAAGCTTCCCAGATGTGACGTATAATTACCTCAGGGCAGTTAAGATTACAGGTGAAATGGGAGCAGGGGTTGACATGCAGCTCATCAAGGTTTTATTGGCCAAATCTCCAGTGCTGCTGAGGATGGTGATCGACCCCAATGTAGAAGGAGATGATTCACTCGAAGATAACAAAATTTCAGCAGGCATCACCGCAAGCAGAAGTTATATATAAAATGTGAGTGCGTATCCTGGTTACAAGCATGCTTGATGTTCACGAGTTGTTGATCACACCATATAGAAACACATGTTTTTGCCGTATTATGTAATGCTGTGTTTTGCCTTTGCCATTAGATGGTGAGAAAACTCAGTTTGGGAACTGGATGGGTGTTTTGGCTAGTGTATCTATATACATAACATACTTGTTCAAAGGAATGAATGGAACCTGAAGCTCTTCCATGCAAAATATTCAAAATACATCCACCAGCAGAGCAGGGAACGGAATGGCGAATCTTAATAGAAAAAATGAAACTTAAAATAAAAGAAGATCGTTCAACATTGTTCGATATCTACTAATGCCCCTTAACAAAGAATTTTTCTCAAAAACTGTACTCTTCTCGACTTTCATGGTAGTAAATCCATGCTTAGATCTGTTGCTATAAAACTTAGCAATCTAATTTCTTCAACCATTTTGAGTAAGAAAAGCACCTAATGGCAGAGCCGCCAGCACACAGTTTAGTGCTCCAGATGGAAGACATATTCAGTCAAGCGCTGTAATTTACTGGGGTCTAACTTCTGTTCAGTTAGAACTGCTTGTTTCTTCACAGTAAGCATTTGAGATGCCGAATCCAAAGCCCAACCCTGTTGCAACACATCTGAAAGGGGGACGACAAACTTATTGTTACCAAACAGTGAAAACTTATGAACACATTGTGGTTGGGATGCAGTGATAAATGGATAAGCATTTGAAAGAATTCACTGTATGTGCTTCTTAGCATTTGTATGTGAACCTATTTTATTAGTTAACCGCTTCAAACAAATCGATCTGATATTAGAATTATCTTATATACCCTTTCAAACTCAATAATCACCTTCAATCCACCAAAGAGATTGCTATTGAAGTTGAGCTACATGAAAGTTGGAAGTACTATAAATTCACTTCATTGCCGGAAAATCGAAGACAATGTTACTTTTGATAAGATTAGCTTTTTCCAAATTACAGTTAAGACAAGTGTATGACTCCAAAACTAATCAGTTCACTTGTTCTCTATCAGAAAGTTCAAATTGATCATTAATGGAAGTGCCAACTGCAAGATTAGATAGCCTCATTAGGATAATTAAGATAAATGGAAAGTTGACCTTAGAAAAATTAGGACTTTTTTTTCATAAGTGGAAATATTAGGACAATTTATTAGCCTAATTGCTGAATTGATGGGCATCCCAGATGTATCGGTTAATCCTAGCAGAGGAACTAAAGGAGATGTTGAGAAACTCCCCTCGCCAGGGGTGTGAAATTGATAAAGGAACAACTACCAAGACATCAAAGAGCAGAGTTTGAGATACTAGAGAGCCTTTTCAGAAGGTTTAGAAAGTAACATTTTAGCATGACTTTTAAAGGTGAAAGGTGAAAGGTGAAAGGATACCTAGCCAATCAAGTCCAAATTATTGTCTGCTAGACAATGAAGAGAATGGAGATGATTCTCCTTGCAGACACAACAAGGATTCCTTTTGATAGACACTAGTTCATTTAGTCCTCTTATTTACACAAAAAAAGAACTCTACGACTACAAGCATGCATGCTGTAGGATAAAAACTTACAGTTTGTAGCATCATTTTCATTCATTCCCAGGAAGTGAGCTGAGTCTTGTGTGCTAATGGTTGAATAAGCAGAAAGAAGAAGCTCGAACATCCTTTTTCTGTATAATTCTGCAGAAGGATGACGTGAAAATGATATGAAAATCAAATATACAGCAAAATAAGTACCCACATGTATATCTATGCGTCCTGTATAGAAAAACCACAAAGAAAGCAACGGAGCACAAGAACTTCTTCAAGTTTATGTTTACATTATATGGCTCCCTTCACAGATTTGCGTAAAAGCTTTTCTTAAAAAAATTGCTAGCAACTATTCAGACATCTCCCCAGCAATGTGGTCTAATATTTAGACATATAACCAACTTAAATTAAGGATATATGTAACCACCACACCCTACAATAATGTGCTAACAATCATTTTGTTTTCTTACAAATACAGCCCCAATTAATATGGCAGAAGAAAAAAATAATCTGGTGAAGTATAGTTTTGCACCCTGTATAGAAAAACCACAAAGAAAACAATGGGGCACAAGAACTTCAAGTTTATGTTTACATTATATGGCTCCCTTCACAGATTTGTGTAAAAGCTTTTCTTACAAAATTGCTGGCAACTATTCGGACATTTCCCCAGCAATGTGGTCTAATATTTAGACAAATAACCAACTTAAATTAAGGATAGATGTAACCACCACCACCTACAATAATGTGCTAACAATCATTTTATTTTCTTACAAATATAGCCCCAATTAATATGGCAGAAGAAAATAATAATTTGGTGAAGTATAGTTTCACCTGACGTCACAAAAATATAATGCTGCATGAATTACAAAACACAAAAATAGTACTAAAATAATTTACTTCTAACCACAACAGAAGATCCTAGAGTCGGAACTAAGCATGCTGAAAATTCTTTTGCGCTCCTCTCCATCAGCATGGTCTGAAAACAACTTCATTTATGCTTCTTTGTCTACCACAGGTCCACAACCAATCCTCCAGACAGAACAATTCGACATAGATTGAGTAATCACTTAATCCTTTTGGTATATGTCTACATCAGTTTATCACTTAATCCTTGACCTCTCACCAAAATGTAGTAGTATAGTTTTGTTTTTTATATAGGTGGGATGAAAGCAATATGATGGAATAAGTATTACTGTGTGTCTTATTAGTAGAAAGTTACGTGCCAAATTATCCTTTATATGTGGAAAGATATTTTTCCTCAATAGCTATCTTCCCATAGTCAAGTATATAACAAATTCAATGAATCTGGAGAGTTAACCAATAATTAAAACAACCCAGGACTCCAACTAACTCGCCATCAGTAAATGGTGTACAAAGAAAGAGTATACAGTCCTTGTTTTAGAAAATAAAAAAAATTGTCAAAGTTGCACAAGCGGAATAAAAGAACCGATTAAGCTCGTCCAACTCATATAAAGAGTAATTGACAAAAAATGAACACACAGCAAAATCAACAACGAAGAAAAATAGGATGGGGAGACATAATTGGAGCATTATCCACAATTATCTAGGTCAATAGTACATACATATCAAGATTCAAGCATGGAGATGATACTGCCAACCAACAATCCAACAATCATGACATCAACCAGGAACAAAATTGACACATTGTGATTGGGAAAGGCATCACCATTATGATCTCCCTCCCTTTCAGGGGATCACGCCAGTATACATCCCAAGTAAACCCATACTATATAATTGCTTATACTGACTATTTCATACCAAACAGCCAATGGCCTTGCTAACAAAACATATCATTTTCAAATTTTTTGATGTTGTACCAAGATGTATTGACCTGTAGAGAACAATTTTCCCAGACCACTTAAGATGATTACCTGAAAGTGGCCACTAGACTTCAAGATAAGATCAGAGAACATCATTGTAGTCTCAAGCCATTATCAAACTCCAATAGCTAATCTTGGACTGCAGCCCAACTTTGTGATTTGTGCAGATTCATAGATTCTACTAATTCACAACAATGGCAATTTTGTTGTTAATCCTTACATTTACTTGATCCACATTCAATCTTAACCCAGAAGAGAGGCTAGACTCCTTTTGCACAGTGGCACTTCTTATAAGTCACAATTCTTAGTTGTAGCAGCAAAACCTTCTATGCTTTTGACAGGCACAGAAAAGAATTTTAATTGCTTCCAAATGCCAACTAAAGTATAAATTTACAAGATAGAACCTTCGAAATATAATCTCAACACTTATATTTTTTGACAATGGTAACAAATCTCAACATTCACTTAAACTTCTCCCTTTTATTTCAAAACGAGAGGTGACACTCCTCTTGCACCACTATAACTTAGAGATGCTATGTCTTAGTTGTTCACATATTCAACGTTTTACCTACTCAATGGTTCTTTCATCTTCATCATTCAGAACCCTATAATCCTATGGATTGGACAAGCAAAAACAATTCTTGGGCTGTTGCTAGGACTTATACAGTACATTATGTAAAGCTTCTAACCAGAACTGATTAGACGACTAGAATTAAATGAAGCCAATCGAATTTTAAACAAAAAAGGATGATCAACTAAGTCTCTACCGTTTGTTCTATGGAGAATAAAGATACACAAACTTGCCTGCAAAGGAAGCCACAAAGGGCTGAATCTCAGGACTCCAGCTGAATCCACGAATAGCCTCATGTACACCGACATAGTCCCTTGTCCAAAGTTTCTGCCCAATCCTCCAAACAGCCACCACCTCTGGTCGGGCTTCTTTTATAGCTGCAGGTATCTTCTTCCACAGAAATCGCGCACTATTACTGCAAAAGTAAAACAATAACAATGTAATTCTAAATCAGTTCCCTAACATTATCCAACTTAAAACCCTAAAATTCCAAAGTAAAGTTGCAAATAAGAGATTACATGTCATTGCTGTAAATATGACCTAGAAGGTGAATTGCGTACGGCCATTCATCTTGAAATTCGATTCCCTCAGCGGCACCCTATGAATACAAATAAAGCGAATAGAAACATTAGGTTTCACTCTTAAATCGACTGAAAGAACTACACTAGAAATACAATAAATAGAGAGAGAAATTAGGGAGAAATTGCCTGGAGCATGAGATCATCACAAATATCAGCAATCTTGTCGTAGAAGCTGGACGCCAAGGCTTCGTTGAGTTGAGAAGTATCCATTGAAGCGCACTGCTTTTTTCGTCGTCGATTCTCCTTCTACTCCGTCACCGACTCTCCGCTGGGTGATCGGAATTACAAGGTATTAAATAGTTTCGGTTTTTGGTTATTGGGCCTTTGGGCTACTTAAAGGTGATTTTCATATCCGGATACTAAATAACAAAAATACTAACATTTTTCACAAACACATGTTTCTTGTTTAGATAATCGTAGAGAAAAAATATAAAATCACGACTGAAGTTATTTCATATTTTCAGAAGGATAATTTATCTTTGAAAGTGTCTCATCACCCCATTTTTCCGTATCTTTGTAAATGGATTATTTTGACTCATTCTCTCATTTCGGTTATCGCGCGTAATGCTCACCTTTTTCAATCCATTTAGCCTGATCCAATTATTTATAAAGTAGAAAACTGTTTTTTTTTTTCCTTGGTTATTTCTCAACTTTCCAATTCTTTCAAATTTTCTTGTTTCTCTTTCAAGGAACTCAAGAACAAGAGGAAGGACAGAGCTTAGGCAGCATATGAGAGAGGAGAAAGCAATTGGAAAAACTTAGAGTTAAGGCAGAGAAAGCTGCCGAGGAGAAGCTTGGACCTCAACTCGCCATCATTTTTCCAATCAAGTATTGAATTGGGACATTGTTTTTTCGAAATACAATTTTATCGAAGATTGATGAATAATCTTAATCTCGACCTTTTTTTTAGTTACATTGTCCTATTGAGTGGTGTATTTTCAGTTAAACATTGTTTGAGAAGACTCTCAGACTTTTTTTCTTCATTATTTTTGATAATGAAATCGAATCTAATGCTTTTAGTGATACACCAAAAAAAACATTCTATTGGTAATTTAAAGAGAAAGAATTCCTACCTTATTGCATTTGGAGAAGATGATGTATTTGTCAAAGAGAGAGAACTTGATCTTGCTTTGGAGGAAAAAAATGAAATCATAAAGAGAGGCTATCAATGGTTATTTTGAGTTTAAATTTGGGGATAAACTAATTAATAACAATAATAAAAAAACAAAGCGACACGTGTCATTTTTAAACTGGTTAATGGCAGTGAAAGCACTGTAGCACACACTTCATGTGCGTGGTCACAACCCAGACAAGGAAATGGGTCAAAAAAAAGTTTTGTGGGGGGATGAAACACTTTCAAAGTTCAAGTGTTTTTATAAAAATACGGGCAACTTCAGTGGTAACTTTATGTCTTTTCTCCATGATTGTATTATAATTTCCTATGTAGAAGGCACAATAAATTAATATATATATTAAAAGGTTAATATTGCACGAGCTATATTGTAAATCACATACCTCGTATGCCAAGAGGGATAATATGTGTTTCTTTTAAATAAAACACAAAAACTTACACACAGATCTTATCATCATCCCATATTATCTATCTTCTTTATCTTCGCAATAATAATAAAACATATGCCTCAAAGGGCGTCACTAAGTTTTTAAACATTATAACAACTTATGAAAAGAAATATAATTTAATTTATATCATATAATTTAGATTCTACGAAATTTTATAATGGGTGAGATAAAAATATTAAAATTTATATTGAATAAATTAGTAAAACATCATATTTAAGAACAAAAACTAAAATTGACACCAAAATAAGGACAACACTACATGATATTGAAGTATATAGTTGGGACATTTACTTCGTAATATGTTTGATTACGTATTTTTATTTAGACATTACAATTTAACTTTCTAATTAATTTTCTAAGTATAAAATTATATTGAGTATGTTTTTTCAGATATAAATGATTTAAAGGTGGGTAAGAGTAATGATATCTAATTATTTTACTGATAAAACTTAAAAGTGACAAGTTACAACTGATTTACATGGTTTAAAGGTTGGTAGGATATAATAATATCAATATCAAAGAAACGGTGATAAATATTTAATGATGGATATTTTTGATATAGAATATAAACTTGTGCATCAATTTTTATATTTGGAAAATGCAAACTCATGATATGAAATCTTCAAATCAAGATTTTTGGAGAATTTCAATATTCTTCTCATGATTTCCAAATATTAATTTCATATCTTGATTTCAAATCAAGAAATTAAATTATATGTCCAAAACACCTAATTATTGTTAGTCTATGTACAACGAAAAAGTAAAAAAAAAAGAAATAATTTGTTGAAA